>JAVJIF010009359.1:0-149850 GCA_038442645.1 Agave tequilana | reverse complement strand
AATATGAAATAATGCAAGGCAACACAAGCAATATGAATGATATGAATGAAGAATGATGCTTTGCACAAATAAAAGAGAGAGAGAGTTAGAGAGACAATGGATCAAACGCTAACAATAAGATATGTTTCGAGGTTCGAGCCACTAGCTCTACCTCCCCGCCTTTACCACCGTGAAGGATTTCCAATCCACTATCTCCCACCGAGGGAACCTCCACCGAGGAGGATTTGTACAATAAGGGAGTACCGAACTCCTCTCTCAAACACCGCCTCACAACCGAGGGGTAGGCCCGTGATTGAGATTTTTCCTGCACACAAAATATAAAATATTAGATTTAGAAGTAAAGATGTGTAAGGTGCTCAATACTATCCGCGGTAGCAAAGGCTATGCGGGTCGTGATCCTCAGGGAGGGACTAGCGATGGAAGCTTTGTCAATAAGTTACCTCTAAATTATTTTAAGTTAACAAAAAGAATAGTTAAAGTTAAGTTAGGAAGAAGACGGTAGATTATGAAGATGGAGGATTAGAGGTGGTATTTATAATGAGATGAGAAAGAAAGAATTGGGAGATGGTGATTTAATCTACAAAAATAAAAAAAAAGAAAAGAACTCTTACCTTAACTTGGTTGAGGAAATATGTGAAAACCTTACATGTTCTACCTTGCTTTGGAGGCGTTCAACGCATAAACCATAGGATCGAACTCAGTCCCCTATTCGCATTATATCATCAAGCTGGGCAAGTATGAAGTGATACAGACCTTGAGGAGGAGAACATCTCCATGAAGTATCGTTGGCACTCGCAAAGACTCGTTATACTTGTGCTTTGGAAATCACTTGCATGCTCATCAATCAACCAACAGAGATAAAAATAGAAAAGAAAAGAAAACGAAAAGGAACATAAAGCAATGAACAAAAGAAAAATATTACCTTTATTGCTTTTAATCAATGGCAGAGAAGAGGAAGGTACATCGGTGTCACGCTCAACATAAGCCTCTCTCTCTCTCTTAAAAGAAATAAAAATTACAAAAGAAAAACCTAACTAAAAAAAAACCTAAAAACCCTAGCTTTGGCCCTGTACTGCGCTGGACGCCCTTCTTGGTTGCACTGCAGGGGGTATTTATAGGAGTAGAAGGAGGTAGAGTCCCAACACAACTCTCCCACGAAAACGGGTATCTGGATTTGACAGGATTGCCGCGGAAACGCGGCTTGGGCCGCTTTTCCGCGGCCTTATGGTGGCGGCTGGCCACGCGCTTTGGCGCGTGGCCTCCCCTGGTCCGTCCATCTGGGCGTTTCCTTCTGGAAGTTGAATCTCGGCTCTTCATCTTTGGATTTGGATATAACTTGGGAAGTAAGTTACCTAGATCCCAAATCTTTTCCACGAATTTCCTCTCTTCTTTTAGCTTTTATCCTCATCCCGCAAGTGTTTAGGGTTGAATAGAAGTCTATCCTTCCCTCTTCTTTAATATTTACAACTTTGGCCCTTGTGTATTTGCACTTTTGACAATTGATATATGCACTTTTGCACTTGAGCTTGAATATGGGCTTTTGGGCTTCTTTTAGGCTTTATTTATTATTAAAATAAGAACTCAAGGCCTGCACACAATAAATCACAAAATATTAATAAATGTGCAGAATTATATGAATAAATATGAAAATGTGATGGTAAATATGATGATAAAAATACACTTTTCACTACCAATCACACCCCCACACTTATCTTTTTGCTCGTCCTCGAGTAAAAATCAAAGAGAAAAAGAAAAGAAAAATTAATCTAACCTAACTCACTTTCGTAGGAATCACGGTTGCACTTAGCATGTGCAACAAGCCGTTAAACCTCTAGGTTACCCTAGAGGACGAGTGTTGTCTCGTGAGGGTTTTCAGCGGATTACACCCACAAAATCCATAAAAAGGAAATATTTGAAATACTTTTGAAAAGACTAAGTAATCTATAAGTTTTTAGGATCCTCATTTTTATTCATTCTTAGACTTAGTCTTTATAAAGTAAATTGTTTTCATTTTTAAGTAAGGATCAAAATTGAAGTTTGTATATAGTCTTTTTCGTTACCAAAAATTATATGCATCCTTATGATTTTTACTAGGAATTCCTTAACTTGGACTTTCATGCCTCTTTATTTGTTTAAATTTTTTTTAATATGTATAACGCATCTAATTTTCTTTCGTATAAGCATCAAGGCTTCTTGAGGCCCTCATACCTAACTAATTGACTATTAGATGTGTTAGTACATATGTATATTTCTTAGTTTTCTTAGGCTTTCTAATCCACCCATGTAGCGAACTTAAAGTCGGTGGCTCCCAAGCCAGTCGGCTTTAGGGCACCAAGTGAGAAAACACCCCGCGGACTCAAATTCGAGTGAACTAGGCCCCAAAACTAAGGACTTTATTTTATTTACTCACCTTTAGGCATGAATACTTATGCTTCTTGAGGCACATGTATCCAGCTTAATTAATGATTTCTCTTTTTTTTTTATATGAGGCACAAAGGTCTTCGTCTTAGAATCCTAGATATGCATTAGGTATGCAAATTTCATTAAGGTAAAAATCAAGACTAACTACTTATTCAATTTCTCCTCCTATACCTAAAAATTCAACAATTTATTTATTTTGACCGAGTTTTTAGAAATCCTAATCATGATTTTCCTAATTCTTAAGACTAACTTAGATTTCTTTCAAAAGATAAGTTAAAATATTATCCTTTTATAACAATTTTTTTTTAAGCAATTTTTTTGTTAGTTTCTAACTATGTTAGTATGTTAGTAAAGCATACCCCACACTTATCTCATGCATTGTCCTCAATATATGAATGAATGCATATATGCATGAAAAAGAATAAGGGAAAGGCAGAAGTTACCTCAAGGTGGTGATTCCGGTGGTGGTCTAATTGGTCCACGAAATGCGGCCCAAACAAGATAACGTGGTATTTGGTGAAACTCACCAGAAATTTTTCTTATATAACCCACTAAAATATATGTATAATTATTTTTAAAATTTCCACCCCATCAAATTTCCAAATTTCATAATAAATTTCAGAGTCAATTGTGTCAACCTCCTTGTCCCAAAATGGAGTATGAAAAGATGAAATTATTGACTTGGACGTGGGAAGTACGGGAACAAATACCGACTCAGGAAAGAAACTTAAATCAAGTAATGGTTCAGGAGTCAGGCTAAGTTCAGGAAGTGGGTCCAAATCAATAAGTTGAAGCTCAAGTCCACAATAATCTTCCTATAATGAAATGTGACTCAATGGTGATTCAAGTTCAGGAATGATAGGTGTGGGAATCAAAACTGACTCTAAAAGATTACCTAAGTCGGGTAACAAAACAGGAGTCAATAATGATTCGGGAATTTGAACTTGATCACAGATTTGAGAATCTAGGTCACATATCTCATTGGGTTCAATTTCATAAAAATGAGAACTTGCCAATTTATCCATGGGACTTTCAAAATTGCAAAATTGGTCAAGTTCAATATGATCATCAAAAATGGGTGGTTCAATTTCATGATGAATTGGAACAGGATCCAATGTTGACTCGGAAGAAGTGAAATCAGGTGGAGACACCGGAGTCATTATTGAATCAGGAAGCAAAATTGAATCATCAAGTTGGGGTTCATGATCATATTCATGCTCAAGATATATTTCAGGAAAGGAAAAACTTGCCAAGTTATCAAAATTTGAAGTTTCGGCAAGTTCACATGATGGCACTGAATTAGATGTAAGTTCACCTAGAGGGGGGTGAATAGGTGATGGCTAATCTAATGGTCACTTAATGCCAAATAATGCGGAAGCTAAAAACAATTATGACCTAATTAAATCTTTTACACTAAACACCACGTATAACCAAAGAGTGTTGCCGAATTCCCCGTGAAGGGCTCTGGATAAACTCCTCTAGATTCCCCTTGAATGGGTTGAGGTGCCGCGTTGGCTCTCTTGGTTGAATACAAGTGTTAGTCAACAATCCCAAACAAGTATATCAATATGAGCACAAGGAATATATCATGCATATAAAAGTAAAGACAAGATAAGTAATGCAAGATATAAACAAGGAGATAGAGAGAGAGAGAAATGGCAATCGCAAACACAAGGGTATGTTTCGAGGTTCGAGCACACTTGCTCTACATCCCCGCCTTCGACACACGAAGGATTTCCACTATGTAAGATCCCAATGGATCTCTCCTCGGTGCCGCAACACCTACAAGCCCTCGGACTCCCTAGTCCCGTACACACGCAAGCTCATTAGCTCGCCGAGGCCGCACCTCAAAACACCGAGTCCGCACCCGAACTCAAAACAACGCGGACACACACGTCCGCCTCCTCAAAGTAACAAATGAAGTCTTTGGTGATCACAACACTTTGATCACCTAAAAACAATCTCACTACAACACTCATATAAGATGAATAGACAATAGTTGCTCAAGTGTTTGTGTGAGAAAAGTAAGGATTGGAACTTTGGTGAAAAACTCAAAGAATCTCTTTAACACACTCTAAATAAAACTCCCTTTAGATTGAAAGTATTAGCTCTCTATTTTGTGGAGAAAAACTCTTCTGAAAGAATAGGAAAAACTGGCTCTAAAAGTCTCCAAAATCTTGGCTCAAAACAATGACAAGACCCCCAAATATATAGGCTGTCAAAAACTAGCCGTTGGGCCTGTCAGGCCTGCCGGTCGACCCGTGCGGTCGACCGCCAACGGTCAGAAATCCGACCGTTGGAGCCACGGTCGACCGCTCGGGTCGACCGAGCAACTGGTGCAGAGAGCGAACTCTCTGTCTGTCGACCCGTACGGTCGGCCGAACTTTCCAGAGAGCAGAGCTCTCTAGAGCGGTCGACCCGTACGGTCGGCCGTCCTCCAGTGCACAAAGGCGTGCACATCTGTGCACGTCGGTCGACCCAACCGGTCGACCGACTTCAGGGTTAGTCGACTGTAAAGAAGGCAAATCGACTTATCTGAAGCCTGAAACAGTTTTCTGGGATTAAAAAATTAGTCTTTTTGGCTCAAATAAAATCCCATAAAATACTTAAAAATCTACAAAAATAGTTTAACCAATATACTTTGATATACAAACATGCTTGCACAAAATCAAGGCATGTTATAAAAGATTGGACTATTTTTGTAACTTAGAAATATTTGGCTCATGATAAAAACTGTTTTTTCAAAACAATATTTTTCCAAAACGTTTTTCCAAATCTTCATCAAATACAAAAGCAAGATATACTTTTAAAGCATAGTGTGTATGGATATGATCCACTACACAATCAAGATGAAGTATCTATGTTTTTGACCTTAAGCTCTAAATAAGGTTTTGGTTGAAACATATAACTTTGAATATCAAAAACCAAAACTATGTTTTTCCAAAATGAAAGTCTTTTCTAAATCTAAAAATTCTTTTATGAAAAGACAATTAAATCAAGAGTGTGTGTGTGATATATACTTGAGCAATCCACCACTATTCTATCCTTTATATTTTACTCTAAAACAAAAACAAAATCTTATACCTAGACACAAGTCTTCATCTTCTTGAAGTCTTCACTTGAAGGCTTCTCATCTTCTTGACTTGGTCCAAGCTTGATCCAAAAGCTCCTTGGATCACACCGTGCTAGCTCCAAATCTTGACATTTTATCCTTTGTTGAGCTATGCACCTACTAAGATCTTGATAATGAATCTGTCACTAATTAAACACAAGATCATTAGTAAACATAACTTCTTGAGTTGATCATCATCAAAACTAGGGTGATAGGCCTTTGGGCCAACAATCTCCCCTTTTTTGATGATGACAAAACACATGAAGTTATATATGCATGGATTAAAGTAAAGCTTCAAAGAAGCTCCCCCTTAACTCATGCATATCAAATAAATAATAGATATGGCAATGAGGCACATGAATATGTTGTTGGCCCAAAGGCCTTCCACCCTAGTTTTGATAATGATTAACTCATGTAGTTATGTTTACTAATAATCTTGTGTTGTTTAAGTTTCAGATCATTAACCAAGATATTAGTTCGTGATTAGCTTCAACAAGGAGTTTAGAAGCTTTTCATGATGATTCCGGTGCCAAAACTTAAAAATCATTCCTTAGCACTTTGTGGATCAAGATTTTGGAGCAAGTCAACTTGAAGATGAAGATCATCAAGAAGACTTAGGTATCCATAGTTTTAGATAGTGTGTTTTAGATCCATTTGTAAAGTTTAGTATAGTTGATATGCTCAAGTGCACAACACACAAAAGATTTATGTTTTGGATTTGGTTTTCATGAATAGTAGATCAAAACAAGTTTACTTTATTTCTATGTATATTAGATATGTTCTAAATATACATACATGCTTTAAACTTGCTAGACAAATATTTTGACTATCCTATTCATGTATTGAAAAATCAAGTTTGATAAAAATACAAGTTTTGTTTTTGATAAAATTTGCAAGACTCAAAAATGAATTGATATGATTGATATATGTCTTGAAATTTTTATCACTAGTTTGTGTTTTAAAATAAAATGATAAAACAAGTTTTTATGAAAGTTTTAGAAAAGATATAAGTATTTTCAAAATATATTTTTATCCAATTTTCTGTTCCAGGCTTCAACCAAGTCGACTAGTAACCTGACTAGTCGACTAAGGCTGAGGTCGGTCGACCGGGCCGGTCGACCGACGTGCACAAATCTGTGCACGTTTGGAGACATTGGGACGGTCGACCGGGACGGTCGACCGGTCTGAGAGCAGAGCTCTCTGTTTGTTTGGGTCGACCGGGCCGGTCGACCGTGGTTGCCCAACGGTCACAATTCTGACCGTTGGCGGTCGACCGGGCCGGTCGACCGCTGCCTGTCAGAGCTGCCAGCTCAGCTCTAACGGCTAGTTTTGTATTGGGGCTATATATACCCCATCTCTTCATGGTTTTTGTAGAAGTTTTTAAGAGCAAAAATTTCAGACCTTCTTAAGTGTTTTTAAAGAGTTTTCAAAAGTATTTGGGGCTTTAATCTTCCAATCTTTATTGTTTTAGGTTTTGGAAAAATCAAAGAAAAGAGGATTTTGGGAGATTTGTCTTGGTTTTCATTCTATATCTTTTGCAAGAATTTTCCCAAGTGTTTTTCTTTGTTGCTTGTTTTCCAAACACCTAGTTTTCCACACTTGAGCTATCTTCAATCCTAATTTATTTAGGATCTTGTTTTTGTGAAAAAAGAAAAAGGAAAGAGGTTTGTGGTTGAAAGAGACCACCTTTTGTAAACCCTTGATTTCTTTGTTGCTCCCTCTTTGGTAGAGGTTGAGGTTGTGATTTGGGTTGTTGGTTTGCTCCCTCTATTGTGAGGTGGAGATTGGTGTTTACTCCCTCTTGTGAGGTGGAGTTGGTTGTTGGTTTGTATCCCTCAAGTGTGAGGTGGATTGGTTGTTGTATTGGCTACAGGCCTACCCCTCGGTTGTGAGGTGGTTATTTGAGAGAGGAGTTCGGTACTCCCTTGTTGTAAAAATCCTTCTCGGTGAAGGTTCCCTCGGTGGGAGTCCTCGGTGGACGTTATAGTGGATTGGAAATCCTACACGGTGGTGTAGGCGGGGATGATGAGCAAGGGTGCTCGAACCTCGAAACATATCTTGGCCTTTGCGTTTGATCCACTTGTCTCTCAACTCTCTCTCTCTTTTCATTTATGCAAAGCATCATTCATCATTCATATTATACTTGCTTGCATTTGTGTTGTGCCTTGCATATTTCATATTGCTATATCATCTTATATGCTTGGTTGTTTGTGTGTGCCTCACTTGTACTTAATCAACAAGAGCTTCACATAGCACTTCAACCCATTCAAGGGGAATCAAGAGGAGTTAGTCCAGAGCCCTTCACGGGGAATTCGGCTACACTTGTTGATTGTATTAAGTGTGATTGCAAAATTTGCATTAGCTTCCGCATTTAGCGCACTTAGTTTTGCATTTAGTTTTAGATTAGCACTAACACCTATTCACCCCCCCTCTAGGTGTTTTTTTCAATGGTATCAGAGCTAGTGCTCCTGATACTTAGGCTTAACATCCTAGGAGTAAGATCCATTTGCTTGCTAATCTATTGTTTGCATTTGCTTGTTTTGCACACATATAGTTTACCATGGCCTTCATGACCCCACCTATGTTTGACCCTTCCAACATTCATGTTTGGAAGATTAGGATGACCGTTTATTTACAAACCCTAGGTCATAAAGTTTACCTTGCCATTACCAAGGAATCCTTCCTTAGTGATAGCAATCATATAGGGGCCAATGCACAAGCCCTAGAGGCCATTAGAAGCACATTATCTAAAGATTATCTTTAAGTGTTTCTAACATTGATTCCGCCTTTGCAGTGTGGAATTTGTTGACAACCACCACCACCTCCGAGCTTCTATTGCCAAATCAACCGGAGGAATCTAGTGGAGATCCGATTCTCAATGCTTCATGGTCCAAGGGAATGACTCCCTTGAGGTACATTCGGAACCCACTTAGATGATAGTGATGATTGCTCTAGTTCTTCATGTGATGATTATGATGCTCATGCCCTAAATGAAGAACTATCTATTGTTTGTGAAAAGCTAATAGAAAAATATAAGATTTTGAAAAAGAAGAGTCTAGGAATTGAACAAGAAAATAAGAGTTTGCATGCTAGACTTAACAATGTTTTGCAAGAGAAGGTTGAGGTCTATAATGAAAGGGATGCATTGAGATCTCAATTAGAACTTGCATTAAAATAAAATAAATTTTTAAAATCTAAAAATGATTGTGAAACACTTTTGAAGAAAAATGAGAACTTGTCTTCAAAAGTAGATTTTGTTTTAAAAGAGAATGTTGATTTGAAAAACAAAATTTTTTTATTTCAAATGATTTAGATGTGTGTTTAAAGAAAAATATAGTTTTGCAAAATAAGATTGATGCACATGTTTGCCATGCTAGGGTAGTTTCACACACTTCACCTACTACATGTGCCACCTCTTCTTTAATTAACAATGATATAAACATGTTGAAGAAGAAAATGGATTGTTTGGGCTCCACTATGAGCCAATGTGCTAAGAACCATACACGCTTGGAAACCTTGGTTCGTAAGAAACAAGTTCCAACTTTTATGCATGCACACCCTCCACGGCATACACATGCTCCACACGGACACCATCAACACATGTATGCTCATGTGTACACATGTACACATTGTGGCCGAAAAGGCCATCTTGCTAAATTTTGCTATGATCGTTTACATGTTGAGAATTTAGCAAAGAAGTTTGTTTGGGTTAGAGAAGGTATTAACCCCCATGGACCCAATAAGATATGGGTACCAAAGACAACCCCTCCTATTATTTTTGATGTAGGTGTGGGCTCTCACATGACGTGAGAGTGATGACACCTTGGAGTGGATGCGTTCCGGACTTAAAAGGAAATCAATTGGATGCATCACTTTCAAGGGAAGGTTTGGTGGAGAGGACCACCTTTGTTTTGGAGAACTAGAGCGGTGCCCTCATTGGTTTTGGTATCGAATCTCTAACTCCTTATGTTACATGCTTTCCATGTTTATCTTTCATAGCATGATTTGATGTTTAGTGATCATCATGAATATGCCATGTTAATTAGATTAGTGTTATACTTATTAGTTGGTTGAAACATCCTTGTTTTATATGGACTTATATTTTTGTGTTCTCACTTTGGTTAAACTAATTTGTATGACCTAGATCTAATGCACATGCATGTACATATTGATCATATATGATTTGTATTTCATATCTTTGATGTTTATAGCATGTTTCATTATTTAGTGATTATTATGATAATGCCATGCTCATTAGATCCTTGACATGCATGCATAGCATTTTGAGACACCCATGTTTATATGGACCCATATTTTGTGTTCTCACCGTTTGTTTTAGCTATCATGTTTATCATAGGTTTAATAACATGTGGATTTGCATAATAATCATGTTTAAGTTTATCATGTTAATTTTATTGTGTTTTGATACTTCATGTGTTGATTACATGTTTAGATGTTAGTTTTCATTAAGACTAGGTATATATTCGTGCATATAGTGGGCCACAAATAAATCTATATATGTTTGGGCTTGATTGCTTATTTGAACCCATTAGATGTGCTGGTATAGTCTAGTTTTGATGATTCGTACATTTTAAACTTGTATTCTCATTTTTGAATTTGTCTTATGATTGTGTGTTTCACTTCATGTATATGTTTATTTTGCCAAACTTTAAGATATACATGTATACCCCTTGAGTCATTTGCCTTTCATGCAAATCTATATATGGACTCAATTATGTTTAGGGATATGTATGTATACTTATTGTGTTGACTATTCATACATATACCTTGAAATGAAATTTGTTTGGTGAAGATTTTCTTGATTTTGTGTTTAATTGTTTAACTTCATATATATGTCTATCTTGTCCAAACTATTAGATATACATGTTTATCCTTTTGAGCCACGTGCCTTAATGCATATATTTTGTGGACTCGTTGTGTTTGGATATGTATGTATACTTTAGGTTGTATAGGACATACATATGCCTTGAAGATTAAATAGTTTAGATGATTTTCATATTTTCATGTATTCATGTTTTCATGTTTAAAGGAATAATTGAGCTTAATGAAAATTTTCATGATTATGATATTCACACTTTATATGTATACTCACATTTATTGTTTACTCATGTGTTTTATTTTCATGAGTCATATTTATGCTTAATTGATTATGAGTGTTGACTATCCTGTGAATTTCATATTTTCATGATATATTTGTTTTTATTCCTTACTTGAAGGATTTCGTACTAGTTTAAAAGTTTTTCCATTTAACTAGTTACGGTATTCTTCACTATGGTAGAGATTTTCAAACATACTATATTTCAAATCTATTTTTGAAAACCCCTACCTTCAATGGGAGGTTGGAAGGGAGATCATGTTCATGTATGCTTTACAAGTGAAAATCATTTAAAACTTGAATCATGATTGGGTGGTAGATTATATGAGATATACACTTGATTATTATTGTTGATTCAATTGGTATCATTGAACTCTTTCAATTGGTATCATTTTGATCTTTTTGTACACTCATATGTTTATTGTGTATGTATATTTTCAATTGGTATCATCTATTGGTGATTGGTACTCATTCTATTTCATACACATATACTTGTTTTATTTGTGCCTACTATATTCCTATATCTTAGAGCACAAATAGTTGTTTATGCTAGTGCTTGAGCTTCATTTTTTATTTCAATTGATTTAGTTTTCAATTGATACCTTATTTTAAGCCTATGCATATGTTTTGTTTGTATTTTATAAAGGGGGAGAAAATTCGATTTTCATATTTCAATTGGTATTTAGTTTCCACTCCCTTGCTTTATGATAGAAAATAGTCATTTCAATTGTTTATTTGGTTTTTATAAAAAAAACAAAATAAATAATACTTTCAATTGATATCAAGATGGTTCATTGACATATTTTTCTATTTGATATCATGATGATTATAGTCACCCCTTATTGACCTTGTTTTTGTTTTTAGACAAAAAGGGGGAAGAACATTGTTTTTGTTGTTTTGATTGACAAAAGGGGGAGAAAGATTTTTACCCCTCATTTATTGTTTTCATTGTTTACCCCTTTGTTGATGATTGACAAAAGGAGGAGAATAATTTGATATGTTTTATATATGCATACTTATGTTTTTGCATATATTAAGTTTTATTGGTATCTAGAGCATCTAGTGTTTTGTTATTGTTTTATTAATTTAATTGGTAACTAGAGCTTCTAGAATATGTTTTATGCATGTTGATGCATACATGTTTATATGCATACTTGTGTTTAGTTTTCTCATGCTTAACAAATAAACAATAGATATGCATATATGTTTTGTTTTGCAAATGTATGGAGATAAGAACTTGATGACTTTTATGATTATTTGACATGTTGTATTTGCATACATGTCATACATTTGCATACATACTTATGAGCTTCATTGTCATATATTTTTATTTGTTTATGCATGAGTTAAGGGGGAGCTTCTTTGAAGCTTAACTTTAATCCATGCATATATAACTCCATGAGTTTTGTCATCATAAAAAAGGGGGATTGTTGGCCCAAAGGCCTTCCACCCTAGTTTTGATAATGATTAACTCATGTAGTTATGTTTACTAATAATCTTGTGTTGTTTAAGTTTCAGATCATTAACCAAGATATTAGTTGGTGATTAGCTTCAACAAGGAGTTTAGAAGCTTTTCATGATGATTCCGGTGCCAAAGCTTAAAGATCATTCCTTAGCACTTTGTGGATCAAGATTTTGGAGCAAGTCAACTTGAAGATGAAGATCATCAAGAAGACTTAGGTATCCATAGTTTAGATAGTGTGTTTTAGATCCATTTGTAAAGTTTAGTATAGTTGATATGCTCAAGTGCACAACACACAAAAGATTTATGTTTGGATTTGGTTTTCATGAATAGTAGATCAAAACAAGTTTACTTTATTTCTATGTATATTAGATATGTTCTAAATATACATACATGCTTTAAACTTGCTAGACAAACTTATTTTGACTATCCTATTCATGTATTGAAAAATCAAGTTTGATAAAAATACAAGTTTTGTTTTTGATAAAATTTGCAAGACTCAAAAATGAATTGATATGATTGATATATGTCTTGAAATTTTTATCACTAGTTTGTGTTTTAAAATAAAATGATAAAACAAGTTTTTATGGAAGTTTTAGAAAAGATATAAGTATTTTCAAAATATGTTTTTATCCAATTTTCTGTTCCAGGCTTCAACCAAGTCGACTAGTAACCTGACTAGTCGACTAAGGCTGAGGTCGGTCGACCGGGCGGTCGACCGACGTGCACAAATCTGTTCACGTTTGGAGACATTGGGACGGTCGATCGGGACGGTCGACCGGTCTGAGAGCAGAGCTCTCTGTTTGTTTGGGTCGACCGGCCGGTCGACCGTGGTTGCCCAACGGTCACAATTCTGACCGTTGGCGGTCGACCGGGCCGGTCGACCGCTGCCTGTCAGAGCTGCCAGCTCAGCTCTAACGGCTAGTTTTGTATTGGGGCTATATATACCCCATCTCTTCATAGTTTTTGTAGAAGTTTTTAAGAGCAAAAATTCCAGACCTTCTTAAGTGTTTTTAAAGAGTTTTCAAAAGTATTTGGGGCTTTAATCTTTCAATCTTTATTGTTTTAAGTTTTTGGAAAAATCAAAGAAAAGAGGATTTTGGGAGATTTGTCTTGGTTTTCATTCTATATCTTTTGCAAGAATTTTCCCAAGTGTTTTTCTTTGTTGCTTGTTTTCCAAACACCTAGTTTTCCACACTTGAGCTATCTTCTATCCTAATCTATTTAGGATCTTGTTTTGTGAAAAAAGAAAAAGGAAAGAGGTTTGTGGTTGAAAGAGACCACCTTTTGTAAACCCTTGATTTCTTGGTTGCTCCCTCTTTGGTAGAGGTTGAGGTTGTGATTTGGGTTGTTGGTTTGCTCCCTCTATTGTGAGGTGGAGATTGGTGTTTACTCCCTCTTGGTGAGGTGGAGTTGGTTGTTGGTTTGTATCCCTCAAGTGTGAGGTGGATTGGTTGTTGTATTGGCTACGGGCCTACCCCTCGGTTGTGAGGTGGTTGTTTGAGAGAGGAGTTCGGTACTCCCTTGTTGTAAAAATCCTTCTCGGTGAAGATTCCCTCGGTGGGAGTCCTCGGTGGACGTTATAGTGGATTGAAAATCCTACACGGTGGTGTAGGCGGGGATGTAGAGCAAGGGTGCTCGAACCTCAAAACATATCTTGGCCTTTGCGTTTGATCCACTTGTCTCTCAACTCTCTCTCTCTTTTCATTTGTGCAAAGCATCATTCATCATTCATATTATACTTGCTTGCATTTGTGTTGTGCCTTGCATATTTCATATTGCTATATCATCTTATATGCTTGGTTGTTTGTGTGTGCCTCACTTGTACTTAATCAACAAGAGCTTCACATAGCAACTCAACCCATTCAAGGGGAATCAAGAGGAGTTAGTCCAGAGCCCTTTACGGAGAATTCGGCTACACTTGTTGATTGTATTAAGTGTGATTGCAAAATTTGCATTAGCTTCCGCATTTAGCGCACTTAGTTTTGCAATTAGTTTTAGATTAGCACTAACACCTATTCACCCCCCTCTAGGTGTTTTTTTCATATGTATGCAAGTATGAAGATAAAACATGCAACAAGCATAAAATGAAATCTTTTTCTCCTATTTGCAATATAAAAATATATATGCATAAACATAAAATCCTTATAGTTTATTTGGTATGCATGAGAAAACTAAACACAAGTATGCATATAAACATAAAATCTTTCTCCCCCTTTTTGTCAATCATCAACAAAGGGTTCAAAGAGAAATCAAATCAAACAAAATTTTCTCCCCCTTTTTGTCAAAAAACAAAGAGATCAAGAAGGGGTAATACAAATCAATCAATAAAAATTTATATGCGATATACATTCATGAAGAGGAAGCGCTTAGTTAGCTTCCCTACACATAGCATTACATGAAGAAGGGATGACAAGCCCTAACTCACATAACACATATTATGTAATGCATAAGAGGAGATGTGAAGCTCCCCTACACACGTATATCATATAAAGAAGAGTTGTCAAGCTCCTCAATTTATAATATACTCAACATGAATCTATATGTAAGAGAGATGTTAAGCTCTCCTTGCATATAAGAAATACAAATCAAAAATTTGATATTTCTTTATCAAAACAAAGTTTTTGAACTTTTCTCAAGAAACACATTTGAGATATCAAGTAAACATATTTTTTTTTGATATCAATTTTGAAAACATTGCATAAGCTTTAAGAATTACCAATTGAAAGTTGAATTAAGCTTAGCATATACATTGTGCGTTAAGAGTGTGAATCAATTGTAATCAAGTACAAATAGATCATATATGTATGAAAAGATAATACCAATAGAAATGAATAGTTTAAATTTGAAAGCATTCATACTTACAATCAAAATATGAGTATATAAAAATCATATTGATACCGATTGAAAATATCCAATGATACCAATTGAAGAGTAAACTTATCATATACTCTACCATATGAAGAATTTGCACTAGTTAATATGAAAATATTTTTAAAAACTAGTACGGAATCCTTCAAGCAAGGAATAAAGCAAAAATGTCAATTAATTTCAATATTCCTTAAATCATGAAGACATGAAAATCATCACACATTTTTTTTTATTAAAAAAATTTATATTTCAAGATATATGTATGTTTTGACAACACAATAAGTATACATACATATCTCTTAAAAACAATTGAGTCCATATAAATAGATTTGCATTAAAGGCAAATGACTCAAGAGGTATACATGTATATCTAAAGTTTGGCAAAATACACATATACATGAAATGAAAACACATGATCATAAATCAAATCCAAAAGTGGAATACAAGTTTAAAATTGTATGTATCATCAAAACCAAGCAATACAAGCACATTTCATGGTTCAAGTAGGCATTCAAGCACAAATATAAATAGATTTATTTGTGGCCTATGATATGTACAAGTATAAATCCTAGTGTTGATAAAACTAACATTTAAACTAATATTCAAATATATGAAGCATCAAATCTTTAGATCACAAAAGAATTTATCATATAATTGAAATAAAGTAGGATCATGTGGATAATCTTATAAATTAATAGAAGAATACATAACTAGTTTAAATTGATTTTGAATAACTAGTTAAGATCCTTCAAATAACATCAAATCATATGTTTTTCATAAAACATAACTAGATACACAAAATTTAAGCACTCATGATCTATAAAGCTCAAAATGATTTAACAAAGTGTGAGTGTTAAACGATCATGTAACTAGTATTTTTATGAAAATAGTCATTGAAGCTCAAAAAGATCATAAGTCACATTTTTTAACAATTCAACTCAAAATCATTTTCATAAAATCAACAAACTTCTAGGTATATGTATGATTTATCCAAATCTAACAATATGCATACATATCCCAAATATAAAAGAGTCTATTAATGATATTTGCATTAAGGAAAGAGACTCACGGGTATACATGTATATTTATTAGTTTGAATTTAGAATACTTATACATGAAGTAAATCACTAAAATAGGCAAACATGTATAAAGAGAATCATCAAAACTAGTCTATACATAAGCATATAGTGGATACAAATGAGCATGAAGTTCAAAATATATGAGTCAATTGTAGTTCACTATTCATATATGTATAAATGCAAGTTTGACACATTCTACATCTAAGCATGTAATACCACATGAAGCACACAAAAATATGAACATGCTATATGATATATGAAAATTAAAAGCATGTACATAAAAGTAGGAGTTTAGAGATTGTTACAAACTCCAAAGCTCCAAATATGGTGGTTGTCCCACCAAGCTTCCTTGATAGTGATGCGTCTAAGATGTGCCCATAAAGTCCATTTGCATCCACTACCAAGGCACCGATCCTCTCACGTTTTGTGAGAGCCCTCACCTACATCAAAAGCAAATGGTGGGAGTTTTGGTACCCATATTTTCTTGGGTCCTTTGGGGTTAGTCTTGTAAGGAATATTATAATTTGCAAAATGTTTGAGTTCCTTGACATTTTTATTCTTAGCAAAATTAAAATAATGCAACTTATCATAACAAAATTTTGCTAAATGGCCTTTGCGGCCACAATGTGTACATATGTACACCTTAGTATGCTTATGTGTAGGAGTGTGACCATGTTGTGCAACATAAGCAAATGTATGGTTATGATGTGTATGAATGTGTGGAGTTTGTTTCTTTGAAAACATTGACTCCAACCTATAATGATTAAAAGCATAAGAGTTCAAAGTTGAACTCAAACCATCCATTTTATTTTTCAAATCTTTAATCTCATTAGTGGTGGCATGAAAAGCATGATGAGATAAAGAATCATTTTTCCTTTTCTTATTACAAACATCTTCTTTTCTTTTTCACAAATTTTTCTTTTCAAAGATTTATTTTCTTGAAAAATAACTTCTCTTTGTTTTTCCACCAAAGCAATTTTAGTTTTCAAACTAGTGTTCCCTTCACATAAATCATTCAATTTTGCAAGTAAGGAAACATTCTCATTTTTCAAATCTTCATTTTCTTTTTCTAAGCATGCCATTTTATTTTCTAATGAATCTTTTTCATTAAGCATGGCATCAAAATTCTTTTTCAAATTTTTATTTTCCCTTTTAATCATGTCATATTTTTCTAGCAATAGATGACAAAAAGTAGATAGCTCATCATATGACATGTCCTCATCCTCGGATTCGGTAGTTACCTCAAGGGGGTTATCCCCTGGACCATATAGCATACGTTGGAGGTGTCGCTTCCAACGTCCGAATCGCTCCCGGCATAGTATAAATCCTTTTCGCCAAGGGAGGTGATGATGTTCCAAACTACAAAAGCTGAATCAATGTTAGCAACCCTAAATAAGTAATCATCATTTAGGGTACTCTTCAAAGCATGTAGGGCATTTGCATTAGCCTCAATGTACTTGCTATCATTAATATAAGAATCTTTAATTGTAGCAAGATAAACATGAATGCCTAATGCCTTGAGGTACAATGACATCTTAACCTTCCAAATTTGGATGTTAAGAATGTCAAAGGTGGGTGGTGACATGAACTCCATGGTGTGTGTACAAAATACGTGATTAGCCTAAAATAAGGATCTTTAACTCTAGGTTGTTAGACCCAAATCAGAGTACCAAGCTCTGATACCAATTGTAAGTTCACCTAGAGGGGGGGTGAATAGGTGATGGCTAATCTAATGGTCACTTAATGCCAAATAATGCGGAAGCTAAAAACAATTATGACCTAATTAAATCTTTTACACTAAACACCACGTATAACCAAAGAGTGTTGCCGAATTCCCCGTGAAGGGCTATGGATAAACTCCTCTAGATTCCCCTTGAATGGGTTGAAGTGCCGCGTTGGCTCTCTTGGTTGAATACAAGTGTTAGTCAACAATCCCAAGCAAGTATATCAATATGAGCACAAGGAATATATCATGCATATAAAAGTAAAGACAAGATAAGTAATGCAAGATATAAACAAGGAGATAGAGAGAGGGAAATGGCAATCACAAACACAAGGGTATGTTTCGAGGTTCGAGCACACTTGCTCTACATCCCGCCTTCGACACACGAAGGATTTCCACTATGCAAGATCCCAATGGATCTCTCCTCGGTGCCGCAACACCTACAAGCCCTCGGATTCCCTAGTCCCGTACACACGCAAGTTCACTAGCTCGCCGAGGCCGCACCTCAAAAAACCGAGTCCGCACCCGAACTCAAAACAACGCGGACACACACGTCCGCCTCCTCAAAGTAACAAATGAAGTCTTTGGTGATCATAACACTTTGATCACCTAAAAACAATCTCACTACAACACTCTTATAAGATGAATAGACAATGGTTGCTCAAGTGTTTGTGTGAGAAAAGTAAGGATTGGAACTTTGGTGAAAAACTCAAAGAATCTCTTTTAACACACTCTAAATAAAACTCCCTTTAGATTGGAAGTATTAGCTCTCTATTTTGTGGAGAAAAACTCTTCTGAAAGAATAGGAAAAACTGGCTCTAAAAGTCTCCAAAATCTTGGCTCAAAACAATGACAAGACCCCCAAATATATAGGCTGTCAAAAACTAGCCGTTGGGGCCTGTCAGGCCTGCCGGTCGACCCGTGCGGTCGACCGCCAACGGTCAGAAACCCGACCGTTGGAGCCACGGTCGACCGCCCGGGTCGACCGAGCAACTGGAGCAGAAAGCGAACTCTCTGTCGGTCGACCGTACGGTCGGCCGAACTTTCCAGAGAGCAGAGCTCTCTGGAGCGGTCGACCCGTACGGTCGGCCGTCCTCCAGTGCACAAAGGCGTGCACATCTGTGCACGTCGGTCGACCCAACCGGTCGACCGACTTCAGGGTTAGTCGACTGTAAAAAAGGCAAGTCGACTTATCTGAAGCCTGAAACAGTTTTTCTGGAATTAAAAAATTAGTCTTTTTGGCTCAAATAAAATCCCATAAAATACTTAAAAATCTACAAAAATAGTTTAACCAATATACTTTGATATACAAACATGCTTGCACCAAATCAAGGCATGTTATAAAAGATTGGCCTATTTTTGTAACTTGGAAATATTTGGCTCATGATAAAAACTGTTTTTCCAAAACAATATTTTTTCAAACATGTTTTTCAAATCTTCATCAATTACGAAAACAAGATATACTTTTAAAGCATAGTGTGTATGGATATGATCCACTACACAATCAAGATGAAATATCTATGTTTTTGACCTTAAGCTCTAAATAAGGTTTGGTTGAAACATATAACTTTGAATATCAAAAACCAAAACTATGTTTTTCCAAAATGAAAGTCTTTTCTAAATCTGAAAATTCTTTTATGAAAAGACAATTAAATCAAGAGTGTGTGTGTGATATATACTTGAGCAATCCACCACTATTCTATCCTTTACATTTTACTCTAAAACAAAAAAAAAATCTTATATCTAGACACAAGTCTTCATCTTCTTAAAGTCTTCACTTGAAGGCTTCTCATCTTCTTGACTTGGTCCAAGCTTGATCCAAAAGCTTCTTGGATCACACCATGCTAGCTCTAAATCTTGATATTTTATCCTTTGTTGAGCTATGCACCTACTAAGATCTTGATAATGAATCTGTCACTAATTAAACACAAGATCAATAGTAAACATAACTTCATGAGTTGAACATCATCAAAACTAGGGTGATAGGCCTTTGGGCCAACATTAGAATCTTGTTGTCCAAAGCAACTTGGTTCGTCGGCTCTACGAAGTGGTCAGCGATATTAGAATTGGCCGAACGGTGAGAACACAAAGATTGAACCATCATATCTATATCATGATCACGGGCTAATCTAGCCTGAGTCATGGCTGCAAGCATCCTTTCATAGTTGATAGGTGCATCATGTTGTGATTGGACTTGAAAGGATGAAGTGTAATCATGATGAAGTTGTGAGTCGGTGGACTCACGCATAATCATGTCTGTGATTGATGGTAATTGTTGCTTGGACTCATGCATACTTATCATTTCCCCGATAGATGGTATTCTATTCTGAATGGGTGGATCAGAGTATGACTCTTGGGAATATTGTGGACAAGGTGGAGACGGAGGACAAGTCGGTTGAAAATTGGACTCGGGGGAATCGAAACCCCATGAACTCTGTGAAGAGTTGAAACTATTATGGAAATTATGGTATAAGATGGGGGGTATGGGTTATATTCATTCGGATAAGACCATTCCGGCACACTAGATTGGTCAAAATTATGATATGCCGGGTTGGTAATATCCGTAAAAGAGTTAGGTGTGTAATATGAATTAAAGTTGGAAAAATTATTATTATATGCCATATCACACCAACACAAACAAATAAAAAATACAAACAAACAAACAAAAAAGAAAAAAAATTCTAACCTAAGTTAGGGTAGACCTATGACCTAGATGACTCCTAACTGGTTAGACTGTCCACGGGAGGTAGGGTGCAGACTTTGACCACAAGTTAATCAGCCAGGTCAGGGCAAGAGTGGTGGGAGGTTTTCCGTCAAAGACGTTCCTAATTAAATAACCACCAATCTTCGGGCTTTCGGCCCTCAATCCCCTTCCTAGACACTGATTTGGCAAGAGTCAAATTCCAGCACTGTTCCCCCTTAGGATAATCTCCTAAGTGAGTCCGAGATGTCCCTAGGGCCAACGTCTACTAATTTTAAGTTAGGCTTGAGTTAGTGAGTGCTTGGGATATGATTTTTGGGCTAAGGAAGGGTGATGAAATCCCCACCTTATCTTGTTAATGGGTTATGCCCTTAAGATATTTTTGTGCAAGTGTACAAGATATGTAAATAAGATTCACTCAAAGCATGAAAATCAACCAAGAGATGAGTCCTATTCTACATGCAATGCGTACGTACCTTGCTCCAGCACTCTTCAACAGTAAAATAAAGTAATTGAAAAGACACGTGCCTAATATGCAAACGTCTAATCAATTTTTATCATTAACAATAAATATTTTACTGTTGAATTAATAAGCAGTAAGCAGGGTTATCACAGAACAAATTTTAACAGAGAAGTACACAGATATAGCCAGTTTCAGAAACCTGCAAAAATTTCAGTCAGTAGTCCTCTACTACTGCCGCGGATCCGCGGCTATTGCCGCATTTGCGCGGCAAAGTAGCAGGCTCTGCTGCTCTGCCTTCGAGGGCAGAGGCACAGAGTTGCTATATGTCCACTTCTGATGTTGTTTTTCTGTTCTCCAAACCTGCAAACAGAAAAGAATAAAAGAATTAGTTAATAATTTTTTTATTATTAGAGAATAACTTACCGTCCCTCCCCGGCAACGGCGCCAATTTTTTGATTGAGATTTTTCCTACACACAAAATATAGAATATTAGATTTAGAAGTAAAGATGTGCAAGGTGCTCAATACTATCCACGGTAGCAAAGGCTATGTCGGTCGTGATCCTCAGGGAGGGACTAGCGATGGAAGCTTTGTCAATAAGTTACCTCTAAAAATTATTTTAAGTTAACAAAAAGAATAGTTAAAGTTAAGTTAGGAAGAAGGCGGTAGATTGTGAAGATGGAGGATTAGAGGTGGTATTTATAATGAGATGAGAAAGAAAGAATTGGGAGATGGTGATTTAATCTACAAAAATAAAAGAAAAGAAAAGAACTCTTACCTTAACTTGGTTGAGGAATATGTGAAAACCTTACATGTTCTACCTTGCTTTGGAGGCGTTCAACGCATAAACCATAGGATCGAACTCAGTCCCCTATTTGCATTATATCATCAAGCTAGGCAAGTATGAAGTGATACGGACCTTGAGGAGGAGAACATCTCCATGAAGTATCGTTGGCACTCGCAAAGACTCGTTATACTTGTGCTTCGGAAATCACTTGCATGCTCATCAATCAACCAACAGAGATAAAAATAGAAAAAGAAAAGAAAACGAAAAGGAACATAAAGCAATGAACAAAAGAAAAATATTACCTTTATTGCTTTTAATCAATGGCAGAGAAGAGGAAGGTACATCGGTGTCACGCTCAACATAAGCCTCTCTCTCTCTTAAAAGAAATAAAAATTACAAAAGAAAAACCTAACTAAAAAAAAACCTAAAAACTCTAGCTTTGGCCCTGTACTGCGCTGGACGCCCTTCTCGGTTGCACTGCAGGGGGTATTTATAGGAGCAGAAGGAGGTAGAGTCCCAACACAACTCTCCCACGAAAACGGGTATCTGGATTTGACAGGATTGTCGCGAAAACGCGGCTTGGGCCGCGTTTCCGCGGCCTTATGGTGGCGGCTGGCCACGCGCTTTGGCGCGTGGCCTCCCCTGGTCCGTCCATCTGGGCGTTTCCTTCTGGAAGTTGAATCTCGGCTCTTCATCTTTGGATTTGGATATAACTTGGGAAGCAAGTTACCTAAATCCCAAATCTTTTTCACGAATTTTCTTCTCTTCTTTTAGCTTTTATCCTCATCCCGCAAGTGTTTAGGGTGAATAGAAGTCTATCCTTCCCTCTTCTTTAATATTTGCAACTTTGACCCTTGTGTATTTGCACTTTTGACAATTGATATTTGCACTTTTGCACTTGGGCTTGAATATGGGCTTTTGGGCTTCTTTTAGGCTTTATTTATTATTAAAATAAGAACTCAAGGCCTGCACACAATAAATCACAAAATATTAATAAATGTGCAGAATTATATGAATAAATATGAAAATGTGATGGTAAATATGATGATAAAAATGCACTTTTCACTATCAATCAGCCCGTAGCCAAATAACCACAATCACCTCTACCGAAGAGGGATACAAACCAAACTCAATCACCTCTACCGAAGAGGGATACAAACCAATACCACTCCGATCAACCTCTACCAAAGAGGGATACACAAACACAAGGAGGGTTTACAACTTGGAGGCTCAATCAACCTCAAACACTTTGTTTTTCCACAAAACAATGATCCTAATAGAATAGGATAGATGATAGCTCAAGTGTGGAAAAACTAGAGTTTTGAAAATAAAAACTCAAAGAAAAATACTTGGGAAAACTCTTGGTAAAAGATATAAATGAAGAACAAACCAAATCTCCCAAAATTCTATTTTCTTTGATTTTTCAAAAACTCTAAAACAAAATAAGGATGAAATCTTTTGAGCTCTAAAACACTTTGAAAACTTTCTTTTAAACTCTGGAGAAACTAGAAATTTTTCTTGTTAAAAACCTTTTCCAAAATCCCAAAGGAATGGGGTTTATATAGGCCAAACAGAAAACTAGCCGTTAGGCTGATCTGGCAGCCTGACAGGCTTGTGGTCGACCGGCTCGGTCGACCGCCAATGGTCATAAATATGACCGTTGGGGCAATCCGGTCGACCGCCCGGTCGACCGCCCAGATACAGAGAGCAGAGCTCTCTGGTCCGGTCGACCGCCCGGTCGACCGCCCAGATACAGAGAGCAAAGCTCTCTGGTCCGGTCGACCGACCGGTCGACCGGCCCACTGTGCCAGCAGACGTGCACAGGTCTGTGCACGTCGGTCGACCGCCCGGTCGACCGGCATGGCCTGTCAGCACAGTTCTGGGTCAGAAAAACATGTTAAAATTCTTTAATAAATCTTGTAAAATCTTCTAAAAATACCAAAAATAGTTTTATCATTTTGCATTGATATATAAACTTGTGATAAAAATTTCAACTCAAATATCAAGCAATTTGAACTATTTTTGTGTCTTATCATTTTTACCAAAAATCAAAACTTGTATTTTATCAAACTTAGATTTTTCAATACATGAATAGGAAAATCAAAATAAGTTTGTTTAAAAAGTTAAGCATGCATGTATAGAATGAATCTACTATACATAAACCAATTAAACTTGTTTTGATCTACTATTCATGAAAACAAATATCGGTTAAACTAAAACCGAAAAACCATAAAACGTGTGTGTTGTTCACTTGAGCTATCAACTATACTAAGCTTTACACATGGATCTAAAACACCCTAAACTAAACTAGGATACCTAAGTCTTCTTGATGATCTTCAATCTTCAAGCCGACTCGATCCCAAACGTGATCCACCGAGTGCAAAGGTATGATCTTGATGCTCGGGCACGGGAATCACCAAGTGAAGGCTTCCAAACTCCTCTTTTTGAAGTAATCACCAACTAATATCTTGCTTAATGATCTGAAACTAAAATCACAAGATTATTAGTAAACATAACTACATGAGTTAATCATCATCAAAACTAGAGAGGAGGCCTCCGGGCCAACACTTAATAGGTGTTTAGCTTCAACAAATAATTCAAAGTCAAAATTTGAAGCTATCACATGTTGATTTAGGAGCTTGCGCTTCGAGATCACATCTATAACTCAAGAGGAATCAAGCTCATGGATCGTATTTAGATCGAGTCGTCTTGGAGAAGAAGATCTACAAGAAGACTTCGGTTTATATTTGTTTAGTTTTGTTTAAATCTTGTGTAAGGATAGTTTAGCTTCGAGTTGCTCAAGTATTCACACACACAAGATAATTTTTGGTTTTGGTTTAACCGTTTTAGATTTTCAAGAATACATATATCGTTTCATGAATAGATTACAATCAAAAGAAGTTTACATAATTTATATGTATATTGGATTTCATCCATATACATTGATGGTTCATATGTTTAGAAAAACTTATTTTGATGTATATCTAATCATATGTTTAAAGTTTATTTTATCAAAACTTAGTTGGGATTTATTGTCAAAAACGAAGATATATCTACAATGTCTAATGGATTCTATCCATACACTCTATACTTCAAATGTATTTCAATATCTTGTTTTGTATTTATAAAAGTTTTGGAGAAAGTCAAATTTCCATTTAAAAGTTTGATTTTCGGAAAATACAGTTTTTGGTTTATGCCTTAATTTTTTTGCCTCAAAAATAGTTCAAATTGTTTGTAATATGACTAGATCTTTGATCAAACATATTTGTACTTCAAATATTTACATGAGCTTATTTTTGTAAAATTTATGAGATTTTATGGGAATTTATAGGTATTTAAAAGTCTAAATTTTCAACTATATAATCCCTGTTCTGGGCTGCTGGCGGTCGACTGACCGGTCGATCGAACCAGGGCTCGGTTGACCGACGTGCACGGATATGTGCACAAGCCATTGCTTAAGGGCCGGCCGACCGTACGGTCGACCGACAGGCCCAACACATGTTTCGGGTTGACCCGGTCGACCGAGCGGTCGACCGATAGGCTGTTTGCCTTGGAGACGGTCAACCAGGCGGTGACCGCTAACCCCAAAGGTCATTTTTATGATTGTTGATCGATCGACCGACCGGTCGATCGACATGTTAGTTTTGACCTGACCTGAGCCCCAACGGCTAGTTTTGGATCCCATATAAATTAAGGTCCTTGACGCCAGTTTTACACAAGATTTTTTAAAGCAATTTTTTTTATCTTCTCAAGTGTTTTTAACAAGTTTGCAAAAGAAGTTTTTGTGCCAAAACTCTTCATCTTTATTTGTTTTGAAGTTCTGAAAAATTAAAAAAAACAAGTCTTTAGGAATTCTATTTTGTTATTCATTTTTCATATCTATCAAGAAGTTTTTCCCAAGTGTTTTCTTTATGGTTTCTTTTCCAAGCACTTTGATTTCTCACATATTTGAGTCACTCAGTTCAAAATCTATTCTTTATGATCTTTGTTTTGTGAGAAAATTGTTTGTGAACTCTTTAGATCACCAAGTGTTATTTGTGATCATTGGATCACCAAGTTGTAAACTTTTCTTTTCTTTATGCTTGGTTTTGTTCATGGCTTTTGATTGGTCGCTAATGTTACATATTTAATATCATATGTCCATACTTATTATAGAATAAAAGCCTGCATTGTCCTAATTAATTGTTTGATTTATTTGTAGGTCCAATCTTTAAGGAGTTGAAGAGAAATGAGCCCAAAGCCCACCAAAATTCTGAATTAAATCAGAATTAATTCGCACTCAGTAAATCAGGGCAAAATCAAGAGGTTGAAAACCAGTTGAGAAGAATCCACTCAGGATCGATCGGTTAAAGCCAAGAATCCAAGGCCATTTCGTCAGAATCCGGGACTCAAACTGAAATACCAACTCCAGATAAAGTCAGAAGGCGAAACCAGGGCAACCCACCAACAGGGTGTGGCCACCTGGCCACACCCTGGCCGCAGAAATGCGGCCAAAGTCGCGTTTCCGCGGCAAAGTTGGGGAGTTAGGAGGAGCATTTGCTCCCCCGATCTCCCCGGGATCCTGATGGTTAGGGTTTTTGCCTATAAAAGGCCATTCTTTATGTTGAAAATGGACGACCATGCAGAGTTAGGGTTTAGACTAGTTTTTCATTTCTTAGTTTACGTTTTTGTTTTTCTTTTTCATGTAATTGTAATTTTCATTTATGTAAATAAGAGGAGATCAGACTTTCATCGAAGAACAAGAATGAAGCTTGAGCTGGAGTGACACCGGTGTAAGATTTATTTCTTTTCTTTGATTGTTATGAAATCGAATAGATGTTCTTTCTTTGTATGTACTTTCTTTTAGTGTTCTTCTTCTTCTTCTTTTCTACTTCACTTTTCTTTTTAGTACAATTGTCTTCCAAGTGAGTCTAAAAGCATCGAAAGAGCCTTGCCTTTGCGAGTGCCACCGATAGCTCATGACGATGGAATTGTGAGTCTCTCTGTATCATTTCATTCTTGAAGTAGTCTTGATAATGTAATGTGGAAGAGACCAATACTCAAATCTTATGGGCTATGCGCTGAATGCCTCCACTTCAAGGTAAAATCGTCGCTGAAGACTCAAGGTAAGCTTTTGGTGAAAAGAAGGTAAGCAATTGTTTTTATTTCTTTTCTTTTATTTCTGTAAATTAAATCACCAACAATACCTCTTCTAAATCATCCTTTTCACTTCCTTGTAAATAATCATTTGTACATAATCGCTTTCATCGTTTTCTGATTTTTTCTCCACTTTCTATTCTACCACTTTCTTCTTAACTCTAACTATTAACTCTTTTTCATTTTCTTAACTTTAACCAAAGAAGAATCTTCGTTTATCTTCATTAAGAATTTATTAAAAGAACGTAAACGCTTCTATCGCAAAACCCTCCTTGTGGATCACGACCCGCATAGCCACTTGCTATAGCGGTAAGAATTGAGCACTTGCACATCCTAATCTTAAGTTCTAAAAATTCCGTATTTTTTGTGCAAGTTTAGCCTCAATCAAATTTTGGCGCCGTTGCCGGGGAGGGTAACGTTTTTATTAAAATCTGAATTATTGAAAATTTTTTTAGAACTAAAACGAACTTTCTTCTCTGTTGCAGGTTAAAGGGCAAGCAAAGTAGGAAATAAAAGTTGCAGTAACATATAAGTGGCCTTGGGCCTCTGCTCTAGAAAGCAGAGACCAAGTGCCCTCTGCTTTGCCGCGGATCTGCGGCCAACGCCGCGAAAACGCGGCAAAAAGGAGTGGACTACTAACATTCTTTTTGCAGGGCTGCTTGCTTTGCAAATTGTAGTTTTCTGCAACTTTACTTTTTCTTATATGCCATCACATAAGCCTGCTAATAATCAACAGTAAAACATTTGTTGAAAAGATAAAAAATTGATTAGACGTTTGCATTTTAGGCACGTGTTTTTTCAATTCATTTATTTTTACTGTTGAAGAGTGCTGGAGCAAGGTACGTATGCATTGCATTTAGCATAGGACTCACTTCTTGGTTGATTTATATCGCTTTGAGTGAATCTTCTTTATCTTGTACACTTGCACAAATTGATTTTAAGGGCACCACCCATTAACAAGATAAGGTGGGGATTTAATTACCCTTTCTTAGCCCAAAAATCAGATTTCAAGCACTCACTAACCCAAGCCTAACTAAAAATGAGTAGACATTAGCCCTAGGACATCTTGGACTCAATTAGGAGATTATCCTAAGGGGAAAAAGTGTTGGAATTTGACTCCTGCAAAATCAGTGTCTAGGAAAGGAATTAAGGGCCGAAAGCCCGAAGGTTGGTGGTTATTTAATTAAGGAACGTCTTTGACGGAAAACCTCCCACCAACCTTGCCCTGACCTGGCTGATTAGCTTGTGGTCAAAGTCTGCATTGGACCTCCCGTCGACAGTCTAACCAGTTAGGAGTCGTCTAGGTCATAGGCCTACCCTAACTTAGGTTAGAATTTTTTCTTTTTCTTTGTTTGTTTATTTGTTTGTTTTTCTTTCTTTTTGTTTGTATTCCATTGTGTGATATGGCCTATAATAACAATTTTTTCAACTTCAATAATAATCCATATTACACATCAAACTCTTTTTCGGATATTACTAACCCGGCATATCATGACTTTAACCAACCTAGTGTGCCGGATTGGTCTTATCCGAATCAATATAACCCATGTCCCCCATCGTATGACTATAATTTCCATAACGATTTCAACTCTTCATAGAGTCAGTGGAGATTCACCTCCCCCGAGCATAATTATCAACCAACTTGTCCTCCTTCTCCACCTAGTCCACAATATTTTCAAGATTCATACTCAGTTCCACCCGTCCAAAATAGAAAACCATCAATTTTGAAAATGAGTATGCGTGAGTCCAAACACAAATCCCAAAATCTGATGGACTCACAATTTCACTACCACTTTCAAGACAATTCTTCATCTTTTCATCAAAACAATGAACCTATCAACTATGAAAAGATGCTTGAAGCCATGACTCAGGCTCAAAACACTCGTAATCGTGACATAGATATGATGGTCGAATCTCTACATTCTCACGTTGGACCAGTTCTGATGTCACTAACTATTCTGTTAGAGCCGAAGAGTCCTGTAGTTTTGGAAATCAAGATTCCATTTCAGAACAACCATTTGAACTTGCCCAAACTCCAAATTTTGAAAAAGATATTGACAGTTTAGCAAGTTATCCTTTTCCTGAAATAGAACTTGAAAATGAATATGATCCTGAACCCCAACTGAGTGATTCAATTCTACTTCCTGATTCGATTATGACTCCGGTATCTTCACCTGATTTCAATCTTTTCCCCGAGTCAACGTTGGATCCTATGCCTATTCATCATGAAATTGAATCCCCCATCTTTGAGGATCATATTGAACTTGACCAATTATACAATTTGAAAATCCTATTGACAAATTGGCAAGTTCTCAATTTTTGATATTGAACTCAATGAGATATGTGACCTAGATTCTCAAATCTGTGATCCAGTTCAACTTTCTGAATCAATATTGACTTTTGTTTTGTTACCAAACTTGAGTAATATTTTAGAGTCAGTTTTGATTCCTCCACCTATCATTCCTGAACTGGAGTCACCCATATTAGGTCACATCCCATTGTTAGAAAATACATGTGGACTTGAGTTTCAACTTCTTGACTTGGACCCGCTTCTTGAACCAATTTCGACTCCTGAACCTTTACTTGACTTAAGTCACCTTCCTGAGTCGGTATTAGTTCCTGTCCTTCCTGAGTCCAAGTCAACCGTTCTATCATTTCATACTCCATTCTGGGACGAGGTGGTTGACAAATTTGACTCCGAAATTAGTTATGGAATTTGGAAATTAGATAGGGTTAAATACTTAATAAAGATCCTTCATGGATTTATCTTTTTAATGGCTTATATTAAAGATATTTCTGGTGGGCTCCTCCGAGCCCCAAGAAAAGTTGATTGGGCCGCATTTCGTGGACCAATCAGACCACCACCGGAACCGCCACCTTAAGGTAACATCTCCTTCCCTTTCGTCTTTTTCATGCATCTATGCATTAATTCATACATTGAGGACAATGCATGAGATAGGTGTGGGGGAGGGTCTAACATAACTTAGGTTTTCTTTTTTATTAAAAACTTTTTGAAAATAGAAATAATATTTTGACATATTTTTTGTAAGAAATTAAGTTAATTTTAAGGAATAGGAAAATCTAAATTCGGATTTCTTATACTTGGTCAAAATATGATTATTTGTTTGATTTTTAGGGTTAGGAAGAAAATTTGTCAAAGTAATTTAGTCTTGATCTTTACCTTGATGAAATATGCACACTTCATACACTTTCACACTTAGGGTTCAAAAACAAAGATTCTTATGCCTTATAAAAAAAATATATATATAAAAATAAACAAATCTAATTATTGATTAGCTAGGTGCTTTGGCCTAAGCAAGCCTTAGTATTTATGCGAAAGATAATTAGATAAGTTTGAAAAAAAAGAAAAAAAAGAAAAAAAAAAGATAAACAAATCTAAATATTGATTAGCTAGGTGCTTTGGCCTAAGCAAGCCTTAGTATTTATGCGAAATATGATTAGATAAGTTTAAGAAAAAAATATATAAAATCCTCTGATTAAGCTGGGTATTTGTGCTTAATAAAGCATAAGTATTCACGCCTAAAAGTGGATTATATAATAAAATCCTTAGTTTTGTGGCCTTGTTTGCTCGAGTCCTTAAGTCCTTGGGGTGTCTTCTCACCCGATGCCCTAAGACCATTTGGTTTGGGAGTCATCGATTAAAGGTTCGTTACATGGGCAGATTAGAAAGCCTAATAGAACTAAGGAATAATACCACCAAAAAAGATATATATGTATAAATAAATAAGGCATAAGAGTTAGAGTTAATGAACCCTTAATCAAAATTTTCACGATCACAAGGTGCATATGACTTAGGGTAAAGTAATAGACTAGATGAGAAGTACAATTTAACTCCTTACTTTGATTGATAACAAATTTTTGAATAGAGACTAAGTTTAGGAATGAAAAATTCAGTCTTCCTATAACTTATAGATTGCTTAGATCTTACAATTATATTTCAAATATTTTTCTCTTTCAAAATGCCTTTCGAAAATACTAACTCTTTATTTCTCTTTCTTTATGGATTTTGTGGGTGCAATCCGCTGAAAACCCTCACGAGACAAAACTCGTCCTCTAGGGGAAACCTAAAGGTTTAACGGCTTGTTGCACATGCTCAGTGCAATCGCGTGACCTGCGAAAGTGGTCTAATAATCTCTAGTATAGTTTAGTTGTTTTGCTCGAGGACGAGCAAAAGATAGGTATGGGGGTGTGATTGGTCGCTAATGTTGCATATTTAATATCATATGTCCATACTTATTATAGAATAAAAGCCTGCATTGTCCTAATTAATTGTTTGATTTATTTGCAGGCCCAACTTTAATGAGTTGAAGAGAAATGAGTCCAAAGCCCACCAAAATTTTGAATTAAATCAGAATTAATTCGCACTCAGTAAATCAGAGCAAAATCAAGAGGTTGAAAACTGGTTGAGAAGAATCCTCTCAGGATCGATCGGTTAAAGCCAAGAATCCAAGGCCATTTCATCAGAATCCGGGACTCAAACTGAAACACCAACTCCAGATAAAGTCAAAAGGCAAAACCAGGGCAACCCACCAACAGGGTGTGGCCACCTGGCCACACCCTGGCCGCGAAACGCGGCCAGAGCCGCGTTTCCGCGGCAAAGTTGGGGAGTTAGGGGGAGCGTTTGCTCCCCCGATCTCCCCGGGATCCTGATGGTTAGGGTTTTGCCTATAAAAGGCCATTATTTGTGCTGAAAATGGACGACCATGCAGAGTTAGGGTTTAGACTAGTTTTTCATTTCTTAGTTTAGGCTTTTGTTTTTCTTTTTCATGTAATTGTAATTTTCATTTATGTAAATAAGAGGAGATCAGACTTTCATCGAAGAACAAGAATGAAGCTTGAGCTGGAGTGACACCGGTGTAAGATTTATTTCTTTTCTTTGATTGTTATGAAATCGAATAGATGTTCTTTCTTTGTATGTACTTTCTTTTAGTCTTCTTCTTCTTCTTCTTCTTCTCCTTTGCTACTTCACTTTTCTTTTGGTACAATTGTCTTCCAAGTGAGTCTAAAAGCATCGAAAGAGCCTTGCCTTTGCGAGTGCCACCGATAGCTCATGACGATAGAATTGTGAGTCTCTCTGTATCATTTCATTCTTGAAGTAGTCTTGATGATGTAATATTGAAGAGACCAATACTCAAATCTTATGGGCTATGCGCTGAATGCCTCCACTTCAAGGTAAAATCGTCGCTGAAGACTCAAGGTAAGCTTTTAGTGAAAAGAAGGTAAGCAATTGTTTTTATTTCTTTTCTTTTATTTCTATAAATTAAATCACCAACAATACCTCTTCTAAATCATCCTTTTCACTTCCTTGTAAATAATCATTTGTACATAATCGCTTTCATCGTTTTCTGATTTTTCTCCACATTCTATTCTACCACTTTCTTCTTAACTTTAACTATTAACTCTTTTTCATTTTCTTAACTTTAACCAAAGAAGAATCTTCGTTTTATATTCATTAAGATTTCAATAAAAGAACGTAAACGCTTCTATCGCAAAACCCTCCTTGTGGATCACGACCCGCATAGCCACTTGCTATAGCGGTAAGAATTGAGCACTTGCACATCCTAATCTTAAGTTCTAAAAATTCCGTATTTTTTGTGCAGGTTTAGCCTCAATCAGCTTAGTGCCTACCCTCTTGTGCAGAGTTGTGAGAGTTAGAGTTTTGTACTCCTTATTTGTATGCTGTAATTCTTCAGTGGGGTCTCTTTGTGGAAGATCGTATAGTGGATAGTTGAAATCTTTCTGTGTGAAGGCGGGGACGTAGAGCAGTGGCTCGAACCTCGAAACGTATCTTGTTGTTTGTGTTTGGATCTTTTTCCCTTAACTCTCTACTCTCTCATATCTTACATTGTTATTATTGCTCATTCATGTACATGCTTGATATTGTTTGTGTGCTCACACTTGTGTTCAATCAAGAAAGCTATTAAAGCAACTCAACTCTTAATTTAGAGAAATTGTGAGGAGAAGTTCCAGAGCTCTTCGCGGAGAATTCAGACTCACTCTTAGTTACACTTTGTGTGCTTGCAATTTTGTTTAAATTCCGCATTATTTGTCTTAGATTAGCACTACACCTATTCACCCCCCTCTAGGTGTACTTTCAATTGGTATCAGAGCTAGCGCTCCTAATATTCGGTTTAATCACCAAGAAGTGTGATCCTTTATTATTAATTTAGTTATTTGATTTGCACACATATTTGTTTACACTCATGGATTTTCTTGCTCCACCCATGTTTGATGTTTCCAACATTGACGTGTGAAAATTTAAAATGAGTGCCTACCTTAAAGCCTAAGATTGTAAGTTTATCTTTCCACTACTAAGAAATCTTATCTTGGTAACGATAAGTACTTAGAGGCTAATGCACAAGCATTGCACGCACTTAGGCAAACACTTAGCAAAGAATATTTCTCTATAGGTTCTCATTGTGATTCCGCTTTTGTAGTATGGAACACGTTGAGCTCTCTCAAGGAACATGCTTCAAACAATATTGAGAGAGAACCCATTGTAGATGAGTCTGAGCAAACGTGCTATATGGTCTAAGGGAATGAATCCCTTGAAGTTAACTCGGATACTCATCTAGATGATTATGATATCTCTTCCGTTAATGATAATGCTATGAATGCACCTGCTTTGAATGAAGAGCTTTCAAAATTTTGTGAAAAATTGCTTTAGAAGTATAAAGTTTTGTAAAATAAAAGTTTTGATTTAAAGAAAGAAAATGAGAACTTATTTTCAAAACTTGATATAGTTTTATAAGAGAAGGTTGAGGTTTTCAATGAAAGGGAATCATTGAAAACCTAACTTGATCTTGTTTTAAAAGAAAATAAAATTTTAAAGAATAAAAATAATTTTGATGTTATTTTGAAAACTAATGATGTTTTGTCCCAAAACTTGATTTAGTTTTAAAAGAGAAAGATTTCTTGAAAAATAAAATTGTTTTGATTACTAAGGAATTAGATTGTATTTCACAAGAAAGTAATTCTTTGGAAAACACTTTGGTTCAAAAAGAAAAGATTTCTATTTTTATTTTTAAAGTGAAAAAAATTTTGTTTCTATTACTTTCTCCATTCTTCTTCCACTATTGATAATGTTATTCATGCTTTGAAAAAGATTGTAGATTATTTGGGTTCTACTTTGAGCTAATGTGTCATGAACCACGCAGGATTGGAATCCATATTTCACATGTTTTACATATTCATGCTCACAAATCACGGCATACGCATGCTCATCATGCTCACACACATAATTTTTTTGTATGCTAATGTGTACACTTGTATACATTGTGGACATACGGGCCACCTTGCAAAATTTTGTTATGATAGAATTAATATTTTAAATTTTGCAAGTAAGAATGTTTGGTTAGGAAAGGTGCTAACTCCCATGGACTCAAAAAAGTTTGGGTACCAAAATTCACTCTTACTGCATTTAATGTAGGTGTGAGCTCTAACAAGAAGTGAGAGATTTGGTGCCTTGATGGTGGATGTGTTGGGCTTGATGGACACTACATTAGATGCATCGGTATCAAGAAAGTTTTGGTTAGAGGACCACCATGTTTTAGAAAAATAGAGACTAACCTTACCGGTATTGGTAACTATCTCTATCCTCCTTACTTTGTGCGTATGTTCTATATTTTTAGATTGATAATTTTTAGCATATCTTAGTTGTCATGCTCATTAAGTTAAATGCTATACCTATTTGACTTGTGATATACATATAAAGTATTTGAGATACACCCATGCTTATATGGGTCATATCTTTGTGTTCTCAATTATTATTTTGCTATTGTATATATCCTAATATTGATAATACTTACATTTATGCTAATGATTATATTTGTTCATTTACCATGTTTTAATATTTTGCACTTCATAATTTGATTATATGTTTATATACAATTTTTATTATAATTTGTTCTTATACCTATACAATTTATGAGCTACACTTGATTATTATGTTTGAGTGTTTCATTACTCATGTGTACTCATTACATGTATTTGTATGACCTAGTTTTGATGATTCTTACATTTACACTTGTATTCCCTATTTGTTTTTATATCACCTTTGTACATGTTTTTTAAAAATGTGTTTAACTTCATGTATATGTAAATTTTATATGCGATATACTATTTATAGACTTAATTCATATTTAGAATAAATATGTTTACCTTAGTTTTGACAAAACATACATATGCTTTGAAGTTTGGTTAGTTTTTAATAAAAATAGATTTTTTTTGTATTTTATGATTTCATGTTTATGTAAAATAAATTTCTTTTGTTTTAATTAAACTTCATTGCCTTATCCCTATGATTATATTTATTACATGATTTTTGTATACTTATATTTTGTGTTTACTCATGATTTTGAATTCATGAGAATTAATGTGCTTGATAACTCTTTGAGCGTCAATTATTGTGTATCTAGCATGTTTTCATAAGATATATATTTATTTTTATTCTTTACTTAAAGAATTTCGTAGTAATTTTCAAAATTATCATAAAACTTGTTTTATATTCTTCAATTGGTAGAGTTTTCAATCCATACTAAGATTATTTTTAAAATATTATTTTTTGAAAACTTCTATCCAAAAAGGATGGTTGGTTGGGTGACTTTATCTTGTATGCTCTTATTGAATATCTCATAAACATGTGCATGATAGGGTGATAGTTATGAGTTATATACTTACTTATCATGAAAATTGATTTTTATATACTCATACTTATTTTCTATATATGTATGCATCATATTTCAATTGATATTTAAATTGATTATACATACATATATATGTTTTCTTGTGCTAAGATTAACAATGTTTACACACATATATTTTACAACACAAATTGATTTTATTTTAAGCTTGATTTAGTTCTTAATGATAATTGGTATCTTTACAAGTTTATGCATTAGTTTTATTGGTATTTCATAAAGGTAGAGAAATTTTTTTGATTTATCTTCCAATTGTATTTATTTTCAATTGGTATCTTACTTTTACTCTTTATGAAGAAAAATATTTTATTTTGAAAATTGCTAACATTTTCAATATTGGTATCAATAACCATCAATTGGTATTATTCTCAAATTGGTATCTATATTGCAAAATGATTTTAGTGTTTACCTAAAAATTTTAGTTTAAAATTTACCTTCAATTAGTGTCATTTCTTTCTATTGGCATCAATTGGTAAAAAATTTGTTTCTCTTTCAATTGGTTTCTTTCAATTGATATAAAAATAGTTTTATTGGTATCTAAATTTGTTTTGGTTTGTATTGCCTATATGCAAGGGGAGCTTAATATTTCCTTTACATATAGAAACTCTCAATTTCTTTAAATTAGTCTTTTGCCCTTTTGTTGATTATTGACAAAATGGGGAGAAAGATTGGTTTATATATGCATATTGTTTTTAGTTATGCATATATGTTTATATTTATTTATATATGCATGTTTTCTTAATTTTTTATGCATATATACATGTGTTTTGTTTTTGAGCTTTATTGAATATATTTGACATTTGAGCTACATTGAATATCTTCATATTTTCGCTATGCATGAGTTAAGGGAGAGCTTCTATGAAGCTTATCTTTAATCTATGTATATATAACCTTATAAGTTTTGTCATCATAAAAAAGGGGGAGATTGTTAGTCCAAAGGCCCTTCACCTTACTTTTGATGATGACTAACTTATGAAGTTAAGTGCTAATAATCTTGTGTTTATATAATTTCAGTTATTGATCAAGATCTTAATAGGTGTTTAGCTTCAACAAAGGATTCAAAATCAAGTTTTGAAGCAACCACGTGTTGATTTAAGAGTTCGTGCTTCAAGATCGCATCTAAAACTCAAGAGGAGTCTATCTCATCGATCATGTTTGGATCGAGTCGTCTTAGAGAAGAAGATCTACAAGAAGACATTGGTTTAGATTTATTTAGTTTTGTTTAGATCTTGTGCAAGGATATTTTAGCTTTGAGTTGCTAAAGTATTCACACACACACAAGTTTAAATAGTTTTTGGTTTCGGCTTAGCCGTTTTAGATTTTCAAAAATACATATATCGTTTCATGAATAGATTACACTCAAAAAAATTTCATAATTTATATATACACTAGACTTCATTCATATACATTGATGGTTCATATTGTTTAAAAAAACTTATTTTGATGCATATCTAGTCATGTGTTTATTTTATTTTAATCAAAATTTAGTTTGGGATTTATTGTCAAAAACAAAGATATATCATTTACAATGTGTATTGGATTCTATCCATGCACCCTATGCTTCAAATGTATTTCAATATCTTATTTTTGTATTTATACAAGTTTTGGAGAAAATCGAATTTTCATTTAAAAGTTTGGTTTTCGGAAAATATAGTATTTGGTTTATGCCTTAATTTTTTATGCTTCAAAAATAGTTCAAATTGTTTGTAATATGACTTGATCATTGATCAAACATATTTGTACTTCAAATATTTATATGAACTTATTTTTGTGAAATTTATGAGATTTTAAGAGAATTTATAGGTATTTAAAAGTCCAAATTTTCAACCCTATAATCTCTGCTCTGGGCTGCTGGCGGTCGACCGATCGGTCGACCGACGTGTACAGATACATGCACAAGCCATTGCCTAAGGGTCGGTTGACCGACTGGCTCATCCCATATCTCGGGTTGGCTTGATCGACCGAGTAGTCGACCGATAGGTGTTTGCCCTTGAGACAGTCAATCGGGCAGTCGACCGCTAACCCCAACGGTCATTTTTATGACCATTGGTGGTCGACCGGCCAATCGACCGACAGATCAGTTTTGACTTGACCTGAGCCCCAACAATTAGTTTTTGGATTTTTCATAAATTGGGATCTTTAAGGCCAGTTTTTTACAAGATTTCTAAAACCAATTTTTCCATCTTCTATATAGTTTTTAACAAGTTTTCATGAAAAGTTTTTGTGCCAAAACATTTCATCTTTATTTGTTTCAAAGTTTTAAAAAAGCAAAAGAAACCAAGTCTTTGAGAATTATATTATATTTTTTATTTTTCATATCTATCAAGAAGTTTTTCCCAAGTGTTTTCTTTGTGGTTCTTTTCAAAACAATTTGATTTCTAACATACTTGATCCACTCAATTCAAAATCTATCCTTTAGGATCTTTATTTTGTAAAAAAATTGTTTGTAATCTCTTTAGATCACCAAGTGTTGTTTGTTTGGATCACCAAGTTATAAACTTTTCTTTACTTTGTGCTTGGCTTTGTGCCTACTCTCTTGTGTAGAGGTGTGAGAGTTAGAGCCGTATACTCCTTATTTGTAAGTATTAATTCCTCGGTGGAGGTCTCTTTATCAAAGACCCTATAGTCGATAGTTGAAATCTTCCTGTGTGAAGGTGAGAACGCAGAGCAGTGGCTCGAACCTCGAAACATATCTTGTTATTTGCGTTTGGATCTTTCTATCTCAACTCTTTACTTTCTTCATATCTTGCATTATTATTGCTCATTCGTATACATGATTGATATTGTTTGTGTGCTCATACTTGTGTTCAATCAAGAAAGCTATAGAAGCCCCTCAACTCTTAATTTAGAGGAATCGTGAGGAGAAGTTTCAAAACCCTTCAAGAGGAATTCGGACTCACTCTTGATTACACTTTGTGCTTTTGCAATTTAGTTTTAAATTCTACATTATTTGTCTTAGATTAGCACTACACATATTCACCCCCTCTAGGTGTATATGCAAAAATGTCAATGTGCTAAATGTAATTAATAATTTTTTTAATAATATTGATGATATATTTTGAACTTGTGACTTTCTTATCGTAAGTCGCATATCTTACTAAATCTTCTCTTAAATTCTTTTTATTTCCTCTTAATATGTAGAATCTTTTGAAGAAAAAGAAGTTAAATCAATTATTCTCACTGTTCACCCTAAAGGTTCTTGAAAATTAGAATATTTAACTAACCACATTCACGAATTAGTATAATAAAGACAAGACACACAATGCACTAGTAAAAATAAAATGACGTCTGACATCTATTCGTGTGCCATTGTAAGTGCGAGGCAAAGACGTCAGTTTTAAAACTGACATGAAATACTCATTTTTTTAAAAAAAAAAATCATAAAACAACATTGCTGACGTCACGTGGACCACTCCATCGTCTTCCACGACGCCATCACCAATCGCGACGAAGAGCTCGACATCGTCAAGACTACAAAGCTTCCGCTGGAGCAACTAGAAAAGATCGTTGTTGGTCTCACCGATATCCCTCAGGCCAAATCTCTCCCTCCAGCTCCCATGGCACCTCTTCCCTCACGCCAAATCCCTCAAGCCTCTCTAATAACAAAAATGTACACAATCAAAGATAACAAGTAGGCAAAAAACTAATTTTTTTTTTTTACCATCACACAATTAAGATTACTCGGCTCCTCACCTCCGGTGTGACCTCCCTCCGCTATCGGATCGCACTCCCTCTACAGCTGAATGCGAGTACAATCATTCCATATGACACGACCTTCAGCGACACAAGTGGGATCATTCCATCAGAGAGGAGGGAAGAGAGAGGGAATTCTAGAGAGCTCAGAGATGAGAGAAGAGAGAGAATTTTAGATCATGAGCCGCGGATTGAGGTGCAGATCAGTGACGAAGCAAACAAAAAGAGAAAAGACGCCGATTCTTAAAGAACTGCTTTTAAAAATTATGATTTAACGGTTGTTCTTAAAGAATCATCGTTAAAAGTCTAGATTTAATGACAGTTAGGTTTAACAGCAGTTCTTTAGGAACAATCGTTAAAGCCCGCAAATTATTTAAAAAATTGCCACCACGTGTATTTAATGTCATTTTAAGTGAAAAAATGACGTTAAATGTGTGACATTTAATCTATAAATTGTAGTAGTAATAGACAGTGGTGCGAACTATAAACCTTTTCAAAACTGTATTTGGATATTTGAACTTTGGATCAGCTAAAGCTTTTTTCTCCTATATTTCTCGTTCAATAATGATATGGCAACTCCGACATTCTCTCCTAGAAGGGGGAAAAAAGGCTCTTCTTTTGGAGGTTAAATATGTGATCATTGCAGTGACACTGTTCTAATTTTCTTCTGTTGTAATACTATGCATATTGCCACTTCTTTATATAAAGAAAAAGAAAGAAAAGGAGGAGCAAAGCTCAAAGCCTTATGTGAACAGTGTTTGAATTCCTTAGATCTCTGGCACTCATGAACCACAAGAAGTATTAGTTCTATGATATAATCACACACATGAAATACAAGATTGCTTGGTAGAAAATGCTAGATACATGATAAGTCATCATAAATTATATATTTTAAGGTTTAAGAGGTCTTCAGAATGCCAGTGAGACCTGGGTCACTAGTAAGAGGTGACAGTGGGTTACAGAAATTTCTGACACCCGAACAATCAGAGCATGACGTGTGTCCTATACAACCAACTTGAAGAGGGTTGTTCACATGAGATGTTTTCTCCGTCTGTGCATATGTTAAATTTTTGTAATATTTGCATATATGGCCTTGTAAGATTCTACTATTTCTCCTTTTTTAGTTTCTATATTTGAATCATAGGTAACACACTAAAAATCTTTTCTTTTAAAATTTTGTTTTAACTGAAAATAATTAAGAACCCTATACTTCATCTGTTTTTTGCTTTAGCCTCTACTTAAATAGAATATGAGAGAATGAAATGGTTTTCTTCAATATTTTTCGCACTTGTTGTACAGATTTACAGGTCTATATATAGTTTAGAATACAGAGAATATTAATAAATTGATTGAGATAACTAATTCTGTTTTAGGAGGATAATGTGGATGTTGTTGTAACGGGTCTGTGACTTGGCTTTACTTCGTTTCATTTATCACATCCCCGCATGCTGGCAATGGGAGGCAAAACTGATAGCTTGGCAACGATAGGATAAAACTTTGCCGGAGAAAGCCCTTTCATGAAAATATTCACTCGCTGGTCAACAAAGCAGAGATATTTAACCACGAGATGTTTTTAAAGTACCAGTTCTCTGATGAAGTGGTAGTCAACTTCGATAAGCTTCGTTCGGGTGTAAAAAACTGGGTTGTAAGCAAGAGCAATAGCACTAATGTTGTCACAGAAAACAACTAAAGCAGACGATACCAGAATCTATAGATCGCGAAACATATATAATAGCTAACATATCTTGGCGGATGTGTGAGCTATGGAGCGATACTCTGCCTCGGCAGAGCTGGGAGCAATGGTTGGTTGCTTTTTGGCACACCACAATATCAGATTTCGACCAAGATAAATGCATAATCCTATTGTAGATAGACGATTAGTATTAGAGCTGGCCGAGTCAGCATCGGAGTAAGCTTGAATTTGAAGAGAACCTTGTTTATAGAAGAGACCATGAGTAATTGTTCCTTTGAGATAGCGAAGGATCCGTTTGACAGCTGTGAGATGAGGAGTCCAGGGTTGTTGAAGAAACTATCATACTTGGTTGAATGTGAAAGATATCTCCGGTCTGGACCAAGTAAGATATTGTAAGGCGCCGACAAGGGATTTGTATTCAGTGACATTGGGAAGGAGATCAACCACTAGTTGAATCCAATTTCTGATCAGCCACGTGGTTGAAAAACTAGGCTTGCATCCTTCCATTTTGGCTCGACATAATAAGTCTGAGATGCAGATAAAGAGGCCATCAGAGGTTGGAATGAGCTCTAGTACGAGGAAGTAGCAAACTGGTCCAAGATCCTTAAGAGGAAAGTCCTTTCTCAATGAAGCAATTAGAGAATTGCAGAATTGAGGAGCCTTTTTCACTCAACGACAACAATCCAATCTTCTCCATCCTTCTCCTCATCCACCGACTAATGGCAACATTGAATATCCAAAACTATGCAACTCCGTCCCTATCAAGTAGACAAGGGAAAACTATCTCTTATGGAAGTCTCTTTTCTTGCCGATTCTCCGTAGCTTTGACGTCATCGGCTACATCGACGGCACCACCCTTGTCCATCTCAATACCTCCCCATCGAAGCTGGCCAATCCACCGCAAATATTAATCCAGCATTCACGGCTTGGGTTAAGCAAGACCAAAACCCTGCTTATATGGATTAATGCGACTCTCTCGGAGCCACTACTATTATCATCAACATGAAGACCTCTCGTGATTTCTGGACCACGTTGGAGCGGCGTTTCGGATCCATCTCCTGATCTCACACTATCCAGTTGAAGACTAAGCTCTATGATCGGATTAGGTGACAAATCTCTTCCGAATACTTCCAAGAAGTTAAGACTGTTGCAGACTCACTTGCCACTGCTGGCTCTCCACTTGTAGACGATGATCTCATCTTTTATATACTCAAGGGCCTTTCCTCTGAGTATGATCCATTCTCTACCTCGATTCGAGCTCGATCTGAGGATAACAACATTGAAGATCTCCATGTGCTTCTAAGTGAGGAACTCTTTATCCTCTATAGACACAAGGTGCAGTTAACTTCAGAGATTTCCGCTCACACTCTGATACCAAAATATAATATGAGAGAATTAAATGGTTTTCTTCAATATTTTTCCACACTTGTTACATAGATTTACAAGTCTATATATAGTTTATAATACAGAGGATATTAACAAATTGATTGAGATAATCAATTCTGTTTTAGGAGGACAATGTGGAGGTTGTTGTAACGGGAATGTCACTTGGCTTTACTTCGTTTCCTTTATCACATTCGATTCCTTTTCTTTAATTGATTAGTCTCCAAATTTGTATATTTCATACCACATTTTTACATTTATTCAATATTAAATTCTGTTAATAATACCTCTCTTGTATGTTCTAGGTCCACGACATGGAATGAAGAAGAAGCCCAAAAATCCCATTTAGTTGGTAATTTTTAGAGCCCAATATAGCTATTGACTTTTGGAAGCATATCTGTCAATTCTAGAAGCAAATATAGACAAAGCTTCAGGAGATACAAGGAGTTGTGTGCAGCAGGAGGCTGCATACTGTGGCGCAGCGCGCGCAGCTCTAGAAGGGTCACGGAATAGCCTTCTGGTGGGGCCACGTGTTGAGTTTTGACTCGTGGCCCCGTGATGCTTCACTGGTGCCCCTCTTAGCCTATAAATTCCTCAGGTTTTCTAGAACAGAGAGGAGGAGAGTTTTTAGGGTAGATTTCTTCTTTTTAGGGTAGTTTAGTTGTTTTTCTTCTTTCTATTATTTTTCATTTCTTTTATAGATCATGTAATAGGGAAGAGAGAGACTTATAGGATGAAAGTTAGGGTTCTTGTAATGAAAGATGACATTTTATGAAAAGTTCTCTCCTTATCTCTATTGATTTTCTTCTTTCTAACTCTTTACATGCTTAGCTTTTTTTCTCATGGCAACTAACCACTAACCACTAACTTGCTAACTCCATACTTGATAATCCACATGAATCTAATAGGCTCTAATTAGCCTTGCTCTTGTAAGAGCCATTGATGGCTCATGATGATGAATTGTAACACTCTAACACCTAACTCTCTAACAAGTTACCATTACTTTATTTCATGCTTACTCTAGTTAGTTTTGATGGCTTAAGTGTAGTTTACTCTTATTTGTTGAGTTTGGATGTGAAAGTAACCTTATGGGTCATGCTTTGTAAAGCTCTTGAACCAAGGACTAGTGATGGCCAAGGATAAATGTGAGGCAACTATCACTAAGAGGTTAGCATATGGTGGAGCAATTAGTAGTTAGAAGCCATGGGTTTTATTTTCTTTTTACTTTGTTTTAGAAATAATATCAAAAATCACAGATATATTCTTTTCAATATTTCTATCTTTGTTTACACCGTGCAGCTCTCTTTTCATTCTCTATTTTCTTTTATTTTCATTCTTTGAAATATAGAAGAATCATTATCATACATGCGTGAACATACCGGTAATGCTTCTATCGCTTCCCGTCCCTGTGGGTTCGACCCGTTTAGCCTCTATGCTATAATGAAAGTATCGAGGAAGCCAAAGCACACATTTTAATTAGTGATTTTAAAATGACACTTTTCGTGCGTGGTTACCCCCGATCAAATTTTGGCGCCATTGCTGGAGATGAGAACAGTTTGATTTCATATTTTTGTTAACATTTCTTCTCTGTTTTTGCGTACAGGTAAAAAAGTTTCAGAATATAAGCACTGCAGAAGGGAAGTCCCCTTTGTAGCTCCCTGATCTTGAAAGTAGGGGTGCTGGTTCCAAAAGATTATCGCGGCCAGGGCCTTTTTACCGTGAAAATGCAACACTGTTCTGGGCATTGTCTCCATTTTTTGTAGGATATTCTGTATTTTCATATATTTGTTTATTCTACAGGTAGTTTATGTTTATATTACCTATATATTGTAATAATTAAGAAATAAAATACAGTAATTAGATGTTTTAAAACGTAGACATTTGCATCTAGGCACGTATCGATTTCAATTCCAATATGTCGTATGTTATTTTCCCGTTATTGTGATCTGGATCGAGGTGTACATATTGCGTTACATATAGTTAGAACAAATACGTGGGTGGTTTACTTACTTTGTGTGTTCATTCTTATCTATATTGCACACTTGCACGATTGAACTTAAGGGCGTATCCTGATATAACATAAGGTGGGAAAGTCTTTACCCTCCCTCAACCCAAAAACTACCTCCCCACTCACACAACTCAAGCCTAAATAAAACTTGCTAGACGTTGGCCCCTAGGGACATCTAGGACTCATTTGAGGAATTGAACTAAGGGGGAAGTTGTTAGAGTTTGGCTCTTATCAAATCGGTGTCAAAGGTTGGGGATTGAGAGGCGAAGCTTCGAAGAACAGTGGTTTGGCATAATTAGGCCTATTGCTTCGGCACGGATACCTCCCACTGATCTTATCTCTACCTGACCGATTAACTTGTGATCAAATTTCTAGTCCCCCCGTGGACAGTCTAACCAGTTAGGAGTCGTCTAGGTCTAGGTCAACCCTAGTATAGGTTTGTTTTTAAATTTTTTTTATTTGTTTGTTTATTTTTTTTGTGATTATTGTGATAAAATGGAATATAACCAAATGAACCATTTTTCACCCTGACCTCATTACTCGAATAACTCCAACCTGGTTATATGCAACATGAACTAATCATATAGGCTGGATTGGGTTTTTCTGACTCAATATGACCCATACCCTCAATTATATGACTATAATTTTTAAAATAATTTTCACTCTTCACAGAGTTAATGGGGATTCACCTCCCCCGAGTCAAATTTTCAGTCACCTTGTCCACAATCTTCCTTCTCATATTCTGCTTCACATACTACTTTTCCTCACCAATTGAAGAAAAATCAGAGATACAAAAAAGTATAGAAGTCATGCTTGAGTCCCAATAATGAATTCAGAGCTTGCTCAATTCACAATCATTCCCACATCCAACCTCATATACTCCTTTTTTAGAATATTAGAAAAGAGTATGGAAGTCTTTCTTGAAACTCAACAACAATTTCAAAACATGTTAGACTCATTATTTCAACCAAATTTTCAAGAGTCATACTAATATTTTCTAGTCTCACCAATTCAAAATGAACAACCATCAATCCTGAAATTGAGTATGAAACTCTTGCGTGAGTCGAAGCGACATTTTCAAAAAATATTGGACTCACCATTTTTCCAGAACCAAGCTTCACATATTTCTTTTTCAGATCATCCAGCTGTAAAAAAATCCATCCTGAAAATGAGTATGAAAGCCTTGCTTAAGTCCAAGCATCAACTATAAAATCTGATAGACTCAAGACTGTTGGCCCAGATGCCCTTCACTTTAGTTTTGATGATGATTAACTCATGTAGTTATAGTTTACTAATAATCTTGTGATATTTAGTTTCAGATATTTGATCAAGATAATAGTAGGTGATTAGCTTCAACAAAAGTGTTTTGGAGCTTTCACATGATGATTCAAGAGCTCGAGCGTCAAGATCGCATCTAGCACTCGTTTGGAGTCAAGCTCGGTGGATCACGTTTGGATCGAGTCGACTTGGAGAAGGAGTTCTGCAAGAAGACATCGGTTTATTTAGTTAAGATTTTGTTTAGATCTTGTGTAAAGGTAGATAGTGTTGATATGCTCAAATTCACAATACACACACAAGTTTAAAGTTTCATGTTTTGGTTTTTCGGTTTAGCCGATCTTGGTTTTCATGTCAAAAACATAGATATATTTTTTTACATGTATATTGAATTCTATCCATATACAATATGCTTCAAAGTTGTTTAAATATCATGTTTTTGTATTTGCATGAGTTTTGGAGAAAACGGTTTTCCAATTCAAAATCCTAGTTTTTTGAAAATACGGATTTTGTTTAAGGCAAATTTTTTATCTCACAAAAATGGTTCAAATAGTTTATAATATGTGTTGAATTTTTATCACATATTTGTATTTCAAAGATCTAATAAGAACATATTTTTGTGGAATTTATGCGTATTTTATGAGATTTTTTAGAAGTCAAAAACTCAAGTTTTCAATCCCTTAATGCTTGACCTGGCTGTCTGCCGGTCGACTATAACAGAAGTCGGTCGACCGGTCCGGTCGATCGACGTGCACAGGACGTGCACGCAGCCAAGGCTGGTGGGCCAGTCGACTGGGCGGTCGATCGACCAGTCGACCGGCAGAGAGCTGCTGCTCTCTGTATCTAGTCCCGGTCGATCGGGCGGTCGACCGGAGGCACAACGGTCATAAAAATGACCGTTGGTCTGGTCGACCGGGCGGTCGACCGGAAGGGCAAAACTGCCCTTTCCTGCTGTCAACGGGCAGAAATTTTATGGGGCTATAAATACCCCATATCTTTGGATGTTTTGGATAAGAATTTCAGGAGCAAAATTTCTCACCTTTACAAGTGTTTTACAGCAAGTTTTTAAAAGAGTTTGGGCTTAAAGATTTGATCTTTATTTTATTTAAAGGGTTGGAAAAATCAAAGAAAAGAAAAGTCTTTGGGAATTGATTTGATCTTCATTTACATTTCTATCTAGAGTTTTCCCTAGAGTTTTTCTTTGTTTTTGATTTTCAATCTCTTTATTTTCTCACACTTGAGCTTATCATATCTATCCTATCTATAGGATTTTGTTTAGTGAGAAAAATTGGTTTGTGGTTGTGGAAACCACCAAGTGTTGTAAACCCTCCTTTATTTGTGATATCCCTCTAGTGAGAGGTGATTATATTGATATTTCTCTTAGTGAAGAGGTGATTATTGGAGTGGTGGCTAAGTGCCTTATCCCTCAAGTGTGAGGTGATTGTTGTTTTGACTTTGTGCCTATCCCTCAATTGTAAGGTTGATATTGTGTTGTGCCTTGCCTCTAGTGAGAGGTTGTATTTGAGAGAGGAGTTGTGTACTCCTAAATTGTATTTGCTCAAAATACTCAGTGGAGGTTCCCTGTGTGGGAAGTCCTGTGTGGACGAGTTAGTGGAAATCCTTCTGTGTGAAGGCGGGGACGTAGAGCTGTGTGCTCGAACCTCGAAACATATCCGTGTGTTTGCGTTTGATCCACTTTCTCTAACCCTCTCTCTTTTATATTGTACCTTGCATCATTTCATATTGTTCATATCATTTATATGCTTGGTATTGATTATGTGTGTGCCTCACTTGTGTTGAACCAAGAAAGCTTCATATAGCACCTCAACTCTTATTCAGAGGAATCAAGAGGAGTTAATTCAGAGCCCTTCACCGAGAATTCGGCTACACTCTTTGATTACACTAAGTGTGTTACAATTAGTTTTTAAATTCTGCATCATTTATCATAGATTAGCCTTACACCTATTCACCCCCCTTTAGGTGTATTTTCAATTGGTATCAGAGCCTACGCTCCTAATATTAGGTTTTACCGCCTAGGAGTGAGATCTTGGTTGCTAATCTAGATTTGAATTTGCACACATATAGTTTGCACTCATGGATAGCCATCCCATGTTTGATATCTCAAAAATTGATATATGGAAGGTCATGATGAGTTGGCATTTAAAAGCCATAGGTTTTAAAGTTTACCTTGCCATTACTAAGGAATCCTACCTTAGTAATAGCAAGCATTTAGAGGCCAATGCACTAGCCTTAGAGGCACTTAGAAAATCTCTTAGCAAAGAATATTTAAACATGATTTCTCATTGTGATTCCGCCTTCGCAGTGTGGAACATCTTGACCTCTCCAAAGCCTCAATTGCCAATCCAAGTGGAGAAGGAATCTAGTGGAGAAGAGTCCGAACAACGTTGCTTCATGGTCCAAGGGAATGACTCCCTTGAGGTACATTCGGATACTCAACCAGATAGTGCTAGTTCTTCTTGTGATGAATATACTGATGCCGATGCATTAAATGAAGAACTTTCCATTGTTTGTGAAAAATTGTTAGGAAAATATAAAGCTTTGAAAAAAAAAGTTTTGAACTTAATAAAGAAAATGAGGATTTGGTTTCAAAACTTGATGTGGCTTTGCAAGAAAAGATTGAGATTTCAAATGAACATGACTCATTGAAATCCCAACTTGAACTTGCATTAAAGGAAAATGAAATTTTGAAAAATAAAAATAATTGTGATGATGTTTTGAAGAAGAATGAAATTTCGTCTTCAAAACTTGATTTTTGTTAAAAGAAAATCAATCTTTGAAAAATAAAATTACTTCATTTTAAAAGAGCTAGATTTGGTTTCTAAGAAAAATATTTCTTTGAAAAATGATTTAGATACTCATGTTTGCCATGCTAGTGTAGCTTCATCATCTAGCTTACCTATTGCAAGCTCCACTTTATCTTCAAGTATTAAAAATGATATTTGTGTTTTGAAGAAAAGTGTTGATTGTTTGGGCTCCACTTTGAGCCAATATGCCATGAACCACACACGTTTGGAATCCATGTTTCGAAAGAAATGTGTTCCTCTTATGCATGCGCACAAACCACGGCATACACATGCTTCCCACGTACATACACACAACACTATGCATGCTCATGTATACACTTGTACACATTGTGGACGCAAGGGCCACCTTGCAAGATTTTGTTATGATAGGATACATAATGTAAATTTAACAAATAAATTTGTTTGGTTTAGGAAAGGAGCTAACCCCCATGGACCCAATAGTTTGGGTACCAAAATTCACCCCTATGGTATTTGATGTAGGTGTGGGCTCATACATGACGTGAGAGTTCTTGGTGCCTTGAGGTGAATGCGTTCCGAGCTTAATGGTGACTTTTGGATGCATCGCTTTTAAGGGGAGTTTGGTGGGAGGACCACCATGGTTTGGAGACATAGAGATGTGCCCTCTTAGTTTTAGTAACAATCTCTTACTCCCATTTATGTTATATGCTTTTAGATTATTAATTTTTAGCATGTCATGTTTTTATGATTATTATGTTAAATGCCATGATAGTTAGATTTGTGACATATATGTATAGTATTTGAGATACACCCATATTTATATGGATTATTACTTTTGTGTTCTCACCATAGTTTAACTATTGTGTATATCATAATTCTAAATCATGTGCATGTACATATTAATCCTGTTGGTTTATGTTTTCATTTTTCACTTCATGTTTTGATTACATGTTTAAGATGTAGCTTTCATTAAAACTTGTGCATATGCTTGTACAACTAATGAGCCACAAATTGATTATTATATGTTTATACTTGATTGCTCATTTGTACCCATTAAATGTACTAGTATAGCCTAGTTTTGATGATTCATATATTTTGACTTGTTTTCCCTATTTTTGACATGTTTTTCATGATGATATGTTTTAGCTTCATGTATATGTTAATTTTGCCTAAACTATTGGATATACATGTATAACCTTGAGTCATTTGCCTTTCATACAATATTCTTTTATAGACTCAATTGCGTTTGGATATGTATGTATACTTCTAGTTTTGACAAAATGTACATATACCTTGAAGTAGATTTAGTTTTGATGAATTTTATAAAGGAATTTCATATTGAGCTTAATTGCCTTATTCCATAATTTTGTTGATTACATGACTTTGTACACTCACATTATTTGATGTTTTTCTCATGACTTTGCTTTCATGAGTATGATATGTGCTTTATAGACTTTGAGTGTTGATGATCGTGTGACTTATATATTTTTCATGGAATATATTCTTGTTTTATTCCTTACTTGAAGGATATCATACTAGTTTACAATTTATCATAAAATTAGTTCGTATTCTTCATTTTGGTAGATTTTTCAAATATGCTAAACTTATTTTCAAATTTATTTTTGAAACCCCTACCTTCATGGGCGGTTGGTTGGGCGACCATGCCTTACATGCTCATATTGAAAATCAATTTATACATGTGCACAAAATGGGTGGTAGGGAGTATGAGTTATACACTTGATCCTTATTGTATTTTCAATTGGTATCACAATTGATATTTATTTTGTATAATCATATTTGTTTCTACATATGTATGCTCCAACTTCAAACAATATCAATTTAGATTGGTATTTATATTTTCAAACATATATATGTGTTTTGATTGTGCTTATTATATCTTTATATCTTTGAGTACAAATTTAGTTATGCTAAGCTTGATTTAGTCCTTAATGATAATTATTTTTCAAATTGGTATCTTATATAAGCTTATGCATCGTTTTCATAGTATTTCATAAAGGGGGAGAAAATTCATGTTTTACCTTTCAATCGGTTTGTTTACCATTGGTATCTTACTCCCACTCTTTATGTTGAAAAATGATATCTTAGTTTTCATTTGGTTTCCTATGCTCCTAATGAAAATTATTTTCAATTGGTATATGTTTCATTTTCAATATTGGTATCAAGAATATTAAATTGATATTATTCTCTATTTGGTATCTTTATTGCAAAATGATTTTAGTGTTTAAATAAAAAGATTGGTTTATGTTTTGCAATTGGTATCAAAAGTGTAAATTATTTTCAATTGGTACTAATTTTTACAATTGGTATCAAGATTACCTATATGTTTATATCTTTCAATTGGTATCAAAATTTTTGTTGGTTTCTTCAAAATGTTTTGTTTATTTTTAATTGGTATCATAAATTGGTATCATGATGAATTGTTGGCCCAGAGGCCTTCCACTCTAGTTTGATGATGATTAACTCATTTAGTTATAGTTTACTAATAATCTTGTGATATTTAGTTTCAGATATTTAACCAAGATATTAGTAGGTGATTAGCTTCAACAAAAGTGTTTTTGGAGCTTTCACATGGTGATTCAAGAGCCCGAGCGTCAAGTTCATATCTAGCACTCGTTTAGAGTCAAGCTCGGTGGATCACGTTTGGATCGAGTCGAATTGGAGACGGCGCTCTACAAGAAGACCTCGGTTTGTTTTAGAATAGTTAGTTTAGATCCATTGTTAAAGATTAGATAGTGTGGTATGCTCAAGTTCACACAACACACACGTTTCATGTTTTGGTTTGGTTTTGATTTTCAGTTTAACCGATCTTGGTTTTCATGAAGGGTATTATATCAAAACAAGTTTACATGATTTAATGTATATTATATTTGATCTATATACATGTATGCTTCATATTCTTAGAATAACTTATTTTGATAACCTATTCATGTATTTGGGTTTTGTATTTGAACAAAACTTATTTCAGAATTAATGTCAAAAACATAGATATTATACCTTTCCTGTATATTGAATTCTATCCATATACTATATGCTTCAAATTTTTTAAGTATCATGTTTTTCTATTTACATGTATTTTGGAAAAATCGGATTTCCATTTCAAAAATCCAAGTTTTGGAAAATACGATTTTTGGTTTAAGGCAAAATTTTTAAGTCACAAAAATGGTTCAAATAGTTTGAAATATGTGTTGAATTTTTTTCACACATATTTGTATTTCAAAGATAATACGAGAACTGATTTTTGTGAAATTTATGTGATTTTATGGGATTTAATTGAAGTTAAAAAGACCAGTTTTTAAATCTTGAAAAATACCTGCCAGGCTCTGGCGGTCGACCGGGACGGTCGACCGGACCAGTAGTCGGTCGACTGACCCGGTCGACCGATGTGCACGAGACATGCACAAAGGCCATGTTGGCTTGGCCGGTCGACCGTATGGTCGACCGACTGAAGTCACCCCACTCTCGGGTGGGGGCGGTCGACCGGGCGGTCGACCGTGAGCTTTGGCCCAGTCGACCGGGCGGTCGACCGGCCGGAGAGCAATTGCTCTCTGGATCTGGCACGGTCGACCGAGCGGTCGACCAGAGGGCTCAACGGTCACTTTTTTGACCGTTGGCCAGTCGACCGGCCAACGGTCGACTGGAAGGGCATTCTGGCCCTTTTCAACTGCCAACGGGCAGATTTTCAAATGGGTTATAAATACCCCATTTGAGTTGGTCTTTAAACAAAATTTTCAAGAGAAAAATTTCTCTCATTTACAAGTGTTTTAATACAAGTTTTCAAAAGAGCTTTTAAGACAAAAAGATTCATTTTTATTTGTTTTCAAGGGTTAGAAAAATCAAAGAAAAATAAAGATTTGGGATGTTTGTTTTGTTCTTCATTCTACATCTATTCTAGTTGTTTTTCCAAGTATTTTTCTTTGTTATTTGATTTTCAAACACCTTGATTTCTCACGCTTGAGCTTATCATTCTATCCTATCTATAGGATCTTTGTTTTAGTGAGAAAATTGGTTTTTGGTCTTTGAGATCACCAAGTTCTAAACATTCCATTGATTGTGATATCCCTCTAGTGAGAGGTGATTGAGTTGATATCCCTCAAGTGTGAGGTGATAGTGGAAGTGGTATTTGGCTCCCTCTAGTGAGAGGTGGATATTGGTTTAGAATCCCTCTAAGTGTAGAGGAGAATGTGGTTGTTGGCTAAGTGTCTATCCCTCTATTGTGAGGTTGATATTGTGGTGGCTTTGTGCCTAACCTTTAAGTGTAGAGGTTGTGTTGTATTTGAGAGAGGAGTTATGTACTCCCGGTTATTGTATTGCCCAAAATCCTCAGTGGAGGTTCCCTGTGTGGGATGTCATGTGTGGACGAGTTAGTGAAAATCCTTCTGTGTGAAGGCGGGGATGTAGAGCTGTGTGCTCGAACCTCGAAACATATCTTGGTGTTTGCGATTGATTCACTTTCTCTAACTCTCTCTTATATTGTGCCTTGCATGATTCATATTGTCATATCACACTTATATGCTTGGTTGTGTTTGTTTGTGTGCCTCACTTTTGTTTAACCACGAGAGCTTCATATAGCACCTCAACTCTTATTCAGAGGAATCAAGAGGAGTTAGTCCAGAGCCTTTCACTGGGAATTCGGCTACACTCGTTGGTTACACTAAGTGTGTTGCAATTAAGTTTTAATTTCCGCATTATTATTCATAGATTAGCCGTACACCTATTCACCCCCCTCTAGGTATACTTTCAATTGGTATCAGAGTCTACGCTCCTGATATTAGGTTTAACCACTTAAGAGTGTGATCTTGATTTTGCTAATCTATTATTTGCATTTGCACACTTATTTGTTTATTCATACACTCATGGATTGCTTGACACCTCCCATGTTTGATGTCTCCAACATTGACATGTGAAAATTTTGGAGGAGTATGTACCTAAAAACCCTAGGCTTGTATGTTTTCCTTGCCGCTATCAAGAAATCCTATCTTGGTAATAGCAAGCATATAGAGGCCAATGCACAAGCCCTTGAGGCACTTAGAAACACGCTAATAAAGAATATCTTATGATGGTTTCTAACTGTGATTCCGCCTTTGCAGTGTGGAACACGTTGACCTCCTCCGAGCTTCAAACGCCAAACATAATGGAGAAGGAATCTAGTGAGGATGAATCCGAACAACGATGCTACATGGTCCAAGGGAATGACTCCCTTGAGGTATATTCGAAATTTCAACTAGATGATTGTGCTAGTTCTTCTTGTGATGAATATATTGATGCCGATGCATTGAATGAAGAACTTTCCATTGTTTGTGAAAAATTATTAAAAAAATATAAAGCTTTGAAAAAGAAGAGTTTTGGACTTAACAAAGAAAATGAAAACTTGTGTTCAAAACTTGATTTGATTTTGCAAGAAAGAGATGAGATTTTAATGAAAGGGATTCATTGAAATCTAAGCTTGATCTTGCCCTAAATGAAAAGATTTTAAAAGGTAAAAATGATTGTGATAATATTTTAAAGAAAAATAAGGTTTTATCTTCAAAACTTGATTTTGTTGTAAAAGAAAATGATTCTTTGAAAAACAAAATTATTTCTATTTCAAAGGATTTGGATTTGATGTCTAATGAAAATGTATCTTTGAAAAATGATTTAGACTCTCATGTTTGCCATGCTAGTATAGCTTCACCACCTAGTGTACCCATTGCATGCACCTCTTCTATAATTGAAAATGATATATCTATGCTTAAGAAGAGTGTTGAATGTTTGGGTTCCACTTTGAGCCATTGTGCCATGAACCACTCACGGTTGGAATCTATGTTTCGAAAGAAATAAGTTACTTCTTTGCATGCACACAAATCACGGTATACACATGTTCCTCACGTTCACACCCATAACACTTTGTATGCTCATGTGTACACATGTACACATTGTGAACGTAAGGGCCACCTTACTAAATTTTGTTATGATAGGATACATGATTCTAATTTAGCAAATAAATTTGTTTGGGTTAGGAAAGGAGCTAACCCCCATGGACCCAAAAGAGTATGGGTACCAAAGACCGCTCCTATTTTATTTGATGTAGGTGTGGGCTCTTACATGATGTGAGAGTGATGGTGCCTTGAGGTGGATGCGTTCCGAGCTTAAAGAGGACTATTTGGATGCATCACTTTCAAGGAGAGTTTCGTGGGAGGACCACCTTGGTTTGGAGATATGGAGATGTGCCCTTTTAGTTTTGGTAACGATCTCTTACTCCTCATTTATGTTTACATGCTTTCATATTATTCATTTTTAGCATGTTTTGATGTTTCATGATTAATATGTTAAAAATCATGATTATTAGACTTGTGATATGCATGATTAGTATTTGAGATCACCCATGTTTAATATGGACTTATACTTTTGTGTTCTCACATTTGTTTAGCTATTGTGTATATCATAATCTAATGCATGTTCATTTACCATAATGATCATATGAGTTTTGTTTTGATTTCTATGCTTCATGTTTTGATTACATGTTTAGATGTTAGTTTTCATTAAAACTTAGATATATACTTGTACAACTAGTGAGCCACAAATAGATTATTATATGTTTGTGCTAAATGGCTCATTTGTACTCATTAGATGTACTAGTATAGTCTAGTATTGATGATTCATATATTTTGACTTGTATTCCCATATTGTACATGTTTATGTTTAACTTCATGTATATGTCTATTTTGTCTAAACTAATAGTTATATATATACATCCTTAAGCCACTTGCCTTCATGCATAAACTTTTGTGGACTCGTTCATGTTTGGATATGTATGTATACTCTAGTTTGTACAAAACATACATATGCCTTGACGATTAAATTATTTGATGAAAATTAGATTTTCTTGTTTTTCATGTTTTAAGGAATTTCATATTGAGCTTAATTGCCTATTTTCATGATGATGTGTTTCACATAACTCTTATACACTCACTTTATTTAATGTTTTCTCATGATTTTGTTTTCATGAGTACAATATATGCTATATAGATTTTGAGTGTTTGGTGATCATGTGATTTACATGTTTTTCATGAAATATATTTTTATTTATTCCTTGCTTGAAGGATTTCGTACTAGTTTATAATTTTATCTTATAACTAGTTCGTATTCTTCATTTGGTAGAAGTTTTCAAACGTGTTATATTATTTTCAAACTTATTTTTGAAAACCCCTACCCTTTCAAGCGCGGTTGGTTGGGAGACCATGCCTTGTATGCTCATTATTGAAAATCTATTTAAAACATGTGCATGAAATGGGTGGTAGGAAGTATGAGTTATACACTTGATCTTATTTTGTTTTCAATTGATATCATTGTATCTTTTCAATTGGTATCACTATTGACATTCTTTTTGTATACTCATATATGTTTATATATGTATGCTTACACTTCAAATAGTATCAATTTCGATTGGTATTCAATTTTTCATACATATATATTTATGTTTTATTTGTACTTACTATATCTCTATATCTTTGAGCACAAATTTTGGTTATGCTAAGCTTGATTCCTTAAATGACTATTATATTTTAATTGATTATTTTTCAATTGGTATCTTATACAAGCTTATGCATCATTTTGTTTGGTATTTCATAAGGGGGGAGAAAATTCATATTTCACCTTTCAATTGATTTTGTTTACCTTTGGTATTTTACTCCCACACTTTATGTTAAAAATGATAATTGATATTTTTTTTGGGTATCATACGCTCCTAATGAAAAATCATTTTCAATTGGTATATGCTTCATTTTCAATATTGGCATCAAACACATTAAATTGATATTATTCTCTATTTGGCATCTCTATTGTAAAATGAGTTTAGTGTTTAACCAAAAAGATTGGTTTATGTTTTTCAAATTGGTATCAAAAGTGTAAAATATTTTCAATTGGTACTAATTTTTACAATTGGTATCAAGATTACCTATATGTTTACATCTTTCTATTGATATCAAAATTTTTTGGTTGGTTTCTTCAAAATGTTTTATATACTTTCAATTGGTACTTTCAATTGGTTTCTTCAAGTTTGGATTTTAATATTTTATGTACTTTCAATTGGTACTTTCAATTGGTTTCTTCAAGTTTGGATTTCAATATTTTATTTACTTTCAATTGGTATTCTTCAAAATTTTTGGTTGGTTTACCTATTTGTTTATTTTCAATTGGTATCATGATACACTAAATTGATATACATTTTTTTCAATTGGTATCATAATGTTTTGTTTTTATTTCACCCCTTGTTGATTTTTGTTTCGGACAAAAAAGGGGAGAACATTGTTTTATTGTTTACTTTAATCCCTTTGTTGATGATTGACAAAAAGGGGGAGAAGTATTTGAGTATATATGCATGTGTATTTATAAGTTTATATCAAAGTTTGTTTCATATTTGGTATCAAGAGAGTTTGTTTTATGTTTTGTTGATATTGGTATCAAAAGCATGAATATATTTTGTTGTTTTATGTTTTTGGTATCAAGAACATATTTTTTATTGTTGGTATCAAGAGCTTTTATTGATTATCTTTCAATTAGTATCAAGAGCTTTTATTGCTTTTATTGATAAGCTTTCAATTGAAATTTTTATTGGTATCAAGAGTAATTATTTAAAGAACATGTTTATTTTAAGTTTATATTTTCAATTAGTATTTAAGAACATGTTTTTTTTAAAAAAGAGGAAGAAGTAATTTATTTTAAAAATTTGGTATCAAAAGCATGTTTATTCCATTGTTTTATGCATGTTTACGCATATTCATATTTAACATTCATTGCATATCTTATTGTTTATTGCTATGCATGAGTTAAGGGGGAGCTTCTTCGAAGCTTAACTTTAATCCATGCATATATAACTCCATGAGATTTGTCATCATCAAAAAGGTGAAGATTGTTGGCCCAGAGGCCTTCCACTCTAATTTTGATGATGATTAACTCATGTAGTTATAGTTTACTAATAATCTTGTGATATTTAGTTTCAGATATTTAACCAAGATATTAGTAGGTGATTAGCTTCAACAAAGGTGTTTTTGGAGCTTTCACATGGTGATTCAAGAGCCCGAGCGTCAAGTTCATATCTAGCACTCGTTTGGAGTCAATCTCGGTGGATCACGTTTGGATCGAGTCGACTTGGAGACGGCGCTCTACAAGAAGACCTCGGTTTGTTTTAGAATAGTTAGTTTAGATCCATTGTTAAAGATTAGATAGTGTGGTATGCTCAAGTTCACGACACACACACGTTTCATGTTTTGGTTTTGATTTTCGGTTTAACCAATCTTAGTTTTCATGAAGGGTATTATATCAAAACAAGTTTACATGGTTTAATGTATATTAGATTTGATCTATATACATGTATGCTTCATATTCTTAGAATAACTTATTTTGATAACCTATTCATGTATTTGGGTTTTGTATTTAAACAAAACTTATTTTCGGAATTAATGTCAAAAACATAGATATTATACCTTTCCTGTATATTGGATTCTATCCATATACTATATGCTTCAAAGTTTTTTAAGTATCATGTTTTTGTATTTACATGTATTTTGGAAAAATCAGATTTCCATTTCAAAAATTCAAGTTTTGAAAAATACGGTTTTTGGTTTAAGGCAAAATTTTCAAGTCACAAAATGGGTTCAAATAGTTTGAAATATGTGTTGAATTTTTGTCACACATATTTGTATTTCAAAGATAATATAAGAACTGATTTTTGTGGAATTTATGTGATTTTATGGGATTTAATTGAAGTTAAAAAGATCAGTTTTTAAATCCTGAAAAATACCTGCCAGGCTCTGCCGGTCGACCGGACGGTCGACTAGTCCAGTAGTCGGTCGACCGACCCGGTCGACCGATGTGCACGAGACGTGCACAAAGGCCATGTTGGCTTGGCCGGTCGACCGACTGAAATCACCCCACTCTCGGTTGGGGGTGGTCGACCGGTCGGTCGACCGTGAGCTTTGGCCCGGTCGACTGGCCAGAGAGCAATTGCTCTCTGGATCTAGCACGGTCGACCGGGCAGTCGACCGGAGGGCTCAACGGTCACTTTTTTGACCGTTGGCCGGTCGACCGGAAGGGCATTCTGGCCCTTTTCAGGTTCAATGGGCAGATTTTCAAATGGGTTATAAATACCCCATTTGAGTTGGTTTTTAAACAAGTTTTTCAAGAGCAAAATTTCTCTCATTTACAAGTGTTTTAATACAAGTTTTCAAAAGAGCTTTTAAGGCAAAAGATTTATCTTTATTTGTTTTCAAGGGTTGGAAAAATCAAAGAAAAATAGAGATTTGGGATATTTATTTTGTTCTTCATTCTACATCTATTCTAGTTGTTTTCCCAAGTATTTTTCTTTGTTATTGATTTCCAAACACCTTGATTTCTCACACTTGAGCTTATCATTTTATCCTATCTATAGGATCTTTGTTTTAGTGAGAAAATTGGTTTGTGGTCTTTGAGATCACCAAGTTCTAAACCTTCCATTGATTGTGATATCCCTTTAGTGAGAGGTGATTGAGTTGATATCCCTCAAGTGTGAGGTGATAGTGGAAGTGGTATTTGGCTCCCTCTAGTGAGAGGTGGAGATTGGTTTGGAATCCCTCTACGTGTAGAGGAGATTGTGGTTGTTGGCTAAGTGCCTATCCCTCTATTGTGAGGTTGATATTGTGGTGGCTTTGTGCCTAGCCTCTAAGTGTAGAGGTTGTGTTGTATTTGAGAGAGGAGTTATGTACTCCCGGTTGTTGTATTGTCCAAAATTCTCAGTGGAGGTTCCCTGTGTGGGAAGTCCTGTGTGGACGAGTTAGTGAAAATCCTTCTGTGTGAAGGCGGGGACGTAGAGCTGTGTGCTCGAACCTCGAAACATATCTTGGTGTTTGCGATTGATCCACTTTCTCTAACTCTCTCTCTTATATTGTGCCTTGTATTGATTCATATTGTCATATCACACTTATATGCTCGGTTGTTTTTGTTTGTGTGCCTCACTTGTGTTTAACCACGAGAGCTTCATATAGCACCTCAACTCTTATTCAGAGGAATCAAGAGGAGTTAGTCCAGAGCCCTTCACCGGGAATTCGGCTACACTCGTTAGTTACACTATGTGTGTTACAATTAAGTTTTAATTTCCGCATTATTGTTCATAGATTAGCCGTACACCTATTCACCCCCTCTAGGTGTACTTTTAGTTTCAATGTATACCTTCATACTAAATTGATATATTTTTTAATTGGTATCATAATGTTTTGATTTATATTGCTTATATGCAAAGGAACCTTAACATCTTCTCTATATATTCATGTTGAGTGTATCTCATATTGAGGAGTTTGACCGCTTTTCTTTATGTCATACACATGTGTAGTAGGAGCTTCACATCTCTTTTTATACTTTATATATTATGCTTTATGTGGTTAGGGTTTAGTCATTTTTTTTCATATAAAAGCATGTATGAAGGGGGAGTTAACTTCACGTCTCTCCTCTTCATGAATGTATATAGCATATATACCTTTGTTGTTTGATTTATGCAAAAAGGGAGAAAAATATTATTTATTCCCTTAATTGTTTGTACCCCTTTGTGGATGAATTGACAAAAAGGGGGAGAGATATTTTGGAGTTTAATATGCATGATTACTTCTTGTTTAATATGAATGTTTGTTTAAATCTGTTATTTTTTACCATTGGTATCAAGAGCATCTTTCGTTGGTATCAAGAGCAACATTTTTAAGAACATTTTTATTTTAAAATTGGTATCAAGAGCATGTTTATTTCATTGGTATCAAAGATCATGTTTATTTCGTTTCCTTATTTTATAAATGTTTATGCATATTTATATTGAGCATTCATTGAATATCTTTATGTTTATTGCTATGCATGAGTTAAGGGGGAGCTTCTATGAAGCTTAACTTTAATCCATGCATATATAACTCCATGAGTTTTGTCATCATCAAAAAGGGGGAGATTGTTAGCCCAGAGGCCCTTCACTCTAGTTTTGATGATGATTAACTCATGTAATTATAATTTACTAATAATCTTGTGATATTTAGTTTCAGATATTTGATCAAGATATTAGTAGGTGATTAGCTTCAACAATGGTGTTTTGGAGCTTTCATATGATGTTCAAGAGCTCAAGCGTCAAGATCGCATCTAGCACTCGTTTGGAGTTAAGCTCGGTGGATCACGTTTGGATCGAGTCGACTTGGAGAAGGAGTTCTATAAGAAGACATCGGTTTATTTAGTTAAGATCTTGTTTAGATTTTGTGTAAAGGTAGATAGTGTTGATATGCTCAAGTTCACAATGCACACACAAGCTTAAAGTTTCATGTTTTGGTTTTTTGGTTTAAACGTCTTGATTTTTATATCAAAAACATAGATATAATTCTTTACATGTATATTGGATTCTATCCATATACAATATGCTTCAAAGTTGTTTAAATATCATGTTTTTATATTTGCATGAGTTTTGGAGAAAACGGTTTTCCATTTCAAAATCCTAGTTTTTAGAAAATACAGATTTTGATTTAAGGCAAATTTTCTATCTCACAAAAATGGTTCAAACAGTTTATAATATGTGTTGAATTTTTGCTACACATATTTGTATTTCAAAGATCTAATAAGAACATATTTTTATTGAATTTATGTGTATTTTATGGGATTTTTTAGAAGTCAAAAATCCAAGTTTTCAATCTCTTAATGATTGACCTGGCTGTCTGTTGGTCGACCGGACCGGTCGACCGTAGTAGAAGTTGGTCGACCAGTCCGGTCGACCGACGTGCACATAACGTGCACGCAGCCAAGGCTGGTGGTCCGGTCGACCGGGCGATTGACCGTCCAGAGAGCTCTGCTCTCTAGAAATGGCCCGGTCGACCGGCAGAGAGCTGCTGCTCTCTGAATCCAGTCCTGGTCGACCGGGCGGTCGACCGGAGGCAAAACGGTCATAAAAATGACCGTTGGGCAGGTCGACCAGGCGATCGACCGGAAGGCCAAAACTACCCTTTCCTGCCGTCAACGGGCAGAAATTTTATAGGGCTATAAATACCCCATATCTTTGAATGTTTTGGATAATAATTTCAAGAGCAAAATTTCTCACCTTTACAAGTATTTTACAGCAAGTTTTTAAAAGAGTTTTGAGCTTACAGATTTGATCTTTATTTTGTTTTAAAGGGATGGAAAAATCAAAGAAAAGAAAAGTCTTTGGGAATTGATTTGATCTTCATTTATATTTCTATATAGAGTTTTTCCCTAGAGTTTTCCTTTGTGTTTTTGATTTCCAATCTCTTTATTTTCTCACACTTGAGCTTATCATATCTATCCTATCTATAGGATCTTGTTTAGTGAGAAAAATTGGTTTGTGGTTGTGAAAACCACCAAGTGTTGTAAACCCTCCTTTATTTGTGATATCTCTCTAGTGAGAGGTGATTGTGTTGATATCTCTCTTAGTGAAGAGGTGATTATTGGAGTGGTGGCTAAGTGTCTTATCCCTCAAGTGTGAGGTGATTGTTGTTTTGACTTTGTGCCTATCCCTCAATTGTGAGGTTGATATTGTGTTGTGCCTTGCCTCTAGTGAGAGGTTGTATTTGAGAGAGGAGTTGTGTACTCCCAAATTGTATTTGCCCAAAAACCTCAGTAGAGGTTCCCTCTGTGGGAAGTCATGTGTGGACGAGTTAGTGGAAATTCTTCTATGTGAAGGCGGGGACGTAGAGCTGTGTGCTCGAACCTCGAAATATATCCGTGTGTTTGCGTTTGATCCACTTTCTCTAACTCTCTCTCTTTTATATTGTACCTTGCATCATTTCATATTGTTCATATCATTTATATGCTTGGTATTAATTGTGTGTGTGCCTCACTTGTGTTGAACCTAGAGATATTCATATAGCACCTCAACTCTTATTCAGAGGAATCAACAGGAGTTAGTCCAGAGACCTTCACTGGGAATTCGGCTACACTTTTTTGTTACACTAAGTGTGTTACAGTTAGTTTTTAAATTCCGCATCATTTGTCATAGATTAGCCTTACACTTATTCACCCCCCTCTAGGTGTACTTTCAAAGATTTCATGAAAATTATTAAAATCAACTTCCATACTCACATTTTCAGGAAGAACCGATTACAAAGAGTGTGAAAGACATGATTCAGACTTAAAATTCTATTATCCGGCCTGTTAGTAGGTTAGACTCAATAATGAGCGAATTGATCAATGAGAGTGAGAAAAGTCTTTATTGTTACCCTTTGACCAATCATTATACGCCTAACTCTATTGATTGGACCCCATAATCATGTTATTTTGGAAACCAAGACTCAATTTCAGCGCACCCATTCAAACTTCAAGTTTTGAAAGTCTCATTGACATTTTGACAAGTTATCCCTTTCCTGAAATTGAACTTGAATATGAATGTGATCCTGAACCTCAAATTGGTAATTTCATTTCATTTTTTTAATTGATAATGGCTCCGATATTTCTGCCAAATTTTTTTCATATTCCAGAGTCAACATTGAATCGTTTACCAGTACACTGTGAAGTTGAATCACCAATACTTTACGATCAAATTCCATTAATGGGGAAAGTGTGTGAACATCAATTCTTTAGTTTGGACCCCATTTTTGACCAATTTTGACTTTCACCTTTTAATCTCGACTTGATCTAAGTCAAATTCATGAGTCAGTATTTATTCCTATTCTGTTTGAGCCCAAATAAATCATTTTCTACAATTTCACTTCATTGTTGAACAGGTGTTGAGCAAAATGACTTAAGAATTATTTTTGAAAATTGAAAATTAAAAATTGGAGGGGGATAATTTTTCAATAAGATCATATATTTATACAACATTTTAATGGACCATATTAGAGAGGTCACTTTTAGGTTCCTTCGAGATCCACAATCTCTGAATTGGGATACATTTCGTGGACCAATCAGACCACCAGCGGAACCGTCACCATGAGGTAATTTTTTTCCCCTTTCCATTTGTTTCATGCATATACACATTTACAATGCATTGAGGACAATGCGTGAGATAAGTGTGGGGGAGGGTTTACTAACGTAGTTTGTTTTAAATTTTTTTCTTTTACACTTTTTTAAAGAAAATTTTTAGATTTTTTTGTATGGAAACTCTTTTTCTTTACTTTTACAAAACTTTTTAACACAAGAGAAATAGTTTTAATTTATTATTAATAAAATTAAGATTATCTTAGGAATTAGGAAGATCAAAAATTATGAAATAAACAGAGTCAAAATAATAGATCTTGCTTAAATTTTAGAATAAGTAAGTAAGATTGAAAAGATAATTTAATCTTAATTTTTTTGCATTAGATATATGCACTTCTCACTTACACAATTTTTGGGATTGAAATAAAGACTGAAAATGTCATAAAAATAAAAAATATATATATAAAAATATAAAAATCACTTATTAAAGCTGGGTAATTATGCCTCAGGAAGTATGATTATTCACGCCTAAAATAGTGGACAAAATAAAATTATCCCCTTTAGTTTTGTGGCCTGAGGATGTTTCTCATCTGGTGTCCTAAAACCATCTGGTTTGGGAGTCACCGGCTAAAGGCTCACTACCTTGGTAAGCTAGAAAGCCTAAGAAAACTAAGAGAAGAAAACATATATATACAAATAAATGACATGAAAGTTAAGAACAATATTCTGAAAGTCTTCACAGTTCACACAGTACATATTATCTAAGAGTTTGATGAAAGATCAAAGAACCAATTCAATTTTAAATTCTTACCTTTAATTTATAACAAGATTTTGCATTTAGACTTAGTTTAAGGAAGAATAATTTCTGGTTAACGTATGACCTTGGATCATTAAATTTTCTACAAAAATACTTTAACACTTTTCTCTATTTTCAAAATACGTTTTCAAAATACTAACATTTGATTTCTTTCTTTTTGGATTTTGTGGGTGTAATCTGCAGAAAACTCTCAGGAGATAAAACTCCTTCTCTAGGGGAAACTTAAAGGTTTAACGGCTTGTTACACACGCTCAGTGCAATCGCGTCACCTGGGAAAGCGGTGTAATAATCTTCTTACTTAGTTTTTCTGTTTTGCACATCCCGAGCAAAAGATAAGTGTGGGGGTGTGATTAGTCTCTAAAATTGCATATTTCATACCACATCTTCAAATTGATTCAATATTAAATTTTGTTAATAATACCTCTCTTGTATGTTTCTAAGTCCAAGGCATGGAATGAAGAAGAAGCCAAAAAATTCCATTTATTTGGTGATTTTTAGAGCCCAATATAGCCATTGACTTTTGAAAGCCTATCTGCCTATTCTAGAAGCAAATCAGATAAAGCAACAGGAGGTACAAGGAGTTGTGCACAGGAGGCTGCACACTATGGCGCAGCGCGACGACCTTTTGGTGGGGCAACATGTTGAGTTTCGACTCGTAGCCCCGTGATGCTTTCCTGGTGCCCCCCTAAGCCTATAAATTTCCCAAGTTTTTCAGAACAGAGAGAAGGAGAGTTTTTATGGTAGATATCTTCTTTTAAGGGCAGTTTAGTTGTTCTTCTTCTTTCTTTTGGTTTTCATTTCTTTTGTAGATCATGTAATAGGGAAGAGAGAGATGCATAGGACGAAAATTAGGGTCTTTTAATAGAAGGTGACATTCTATGAAAAGTTCTCTCCTTATCTCTATTGGTTTTCTTCATTCTAACTCTTTACATGCTTAACTTTTTCTTTCATGACAACTAACCACTAACCACTAACTTGCTAACTCCTTACTTAATAATCCACATGAATCTAATAGCCTCTACCTGGTCTTGCTCTTATAAGAGCCATTGATGTCTCATAATGATGAATTGTAACACTCTAACATCTAACTCTCTAAAAGTTACTATTACTTTATTCCATACTTACTCTAGTTAGTTTTTATGGTTTAAGTGTAACTTGCTCTTGTTTGTTGAGTTTGGATGCGAAAGTGACCTTATGGGTCATACTTTGTAAAGCTCTTAAATCAAGGACTAGTAATGGCCAAGGATACATGTGCGACAACTATCACTAAGAGATTAGTATATGGTGAAGTAATTAGTAGTTAGTAGCCATGAGTTTTATTTTCTTTTTACTTTGTTTTAGAAATAATATCAAAAATCCAAATACATTCTTTTCAATGTTTCTATCTTTTTTTCACCGTACACTTCTCTTTTCATTCTCTGTGTTCTTTTCTTTTCATTCTTTAAAATATAGAAGAACTATTAACATACGCACGTGAAGATACCGGTAATGCTTCTATCGCTTCCCGTCCTGTGGATTCAACCCGTTTAGCCTCTACGCTATAACGAAAGTATCAAAGAAGCTAAAGCGCACACACTTAAATTATTGATATCAAAATAACACTTTTTGTGCACGATTTCCCCCGATCATTAACCCCGACTCCAACCCATAACATCCTTTTTCTTTAGCCTCCAAGATTATCCATGAGCAAAATTCATTAAAACATTTGATTTGGAAGAACTTAATGGGCTCAGGTTCTTATTAGATTTAATTGAAATAAAAAAATTTCTAAAAGAAAATTTTCAAACGGACTAGCAAGATTCTTCTTTTAAAGGTTCCCTTGTTGGTCTTAAAATTATTCTAATAAGATCCCATACATGTAATAACCTCTTTACCAAGACCAAAGAAAAGAAGGGTTTAGGATACCTGATTCTATTATGAAAGGAATGCAGAAGATTGCATGATCTCGAGAACGTTGGAGTTGAGGGATGGATTCTTCTTTCCAGCTAGTAAGTACTCTTCATGATGCTTAGAGTAGATAAGAGGCCTCCAAAATAAAGAATTGATCATAGTAGTGGAGAGAGAATTCAATCCATAATATTTATAGGATCAAGACAATCCTAGTTCAATTCATCATAAATTTAGGTCACTAATTAATATCACGCGTTCTACACATGTAGTTGAGATTCACATTACAAATTTATTTACACCAATGGATAAGTGTAATTGAAACGAATCCAGACCCAAACCATTAGACTTGATCAATTCCTAATTGGGTCAAACAACATTAGTTTTTAGTGATGAGTGTATAATATCCAATTAGACTTGTGTACGCCCAAATCAATTTAGACTCTAAGCTAAATAAGTCTAATAATCTTCTATTCGGGCCAAGCAAGACATACTAGAAGAATATCACACATAACTTTATGGTACCAAAACTTTAACCGTCAATAAATCATGTTTCAAAATAATCTGGTCCATTAATTGTCCTGCCACCGAACATGACGGTCGTTACCTTCTGTATAATCGAGGTAGGACCTTTCACATCACAAGTTTAATAATTTTTAATGACATAGACCAAATGTGGACGTGTAGCATGAAAATATCCTCTGATCAAATAAGATATAATTCCAACTGGTTTTCACTTTATGACTCCAATGAGTCTAATCTTATAACACCAACGAGCCTAACTTTATAACTCTAATAAGTTCAACTGCTAATAGACTCAAATGCACAAAAGTAAAAATTAAAGAAGTTTAAAAGAAGCAGTTATCACTTTATTATTGGAATCAACAAATATACATAAAGAGCACCTAAAAATACTATCTATTACATAAAATTATCCACTCCCACTAAATAAGGATATCATCATGTCTAGCTATCCCCATATGAGCAACATTCTCTAAAAAAATTTTAGATGAAAGTCCTTTATTGAGTGGATCTATATTGTTAAAAATAATATTAATAATACTATCAACAGACATAATGTGATTTCGAACTTCATTCTTGATGACAAAAAACTTGATATCGATGTCCTTCAACTTTGCTGAACTCTTGTCACTATTGCAGTAGAGCTCTGTAACTCTATTGTCACATTGAAGCTGTAAAGGCCTCTCGACTAAATCCACCATCTTCCTACAATTAAAAAATGTAACTTAAAGTGAACTTTTTACTGTCGATTCATCCAGCATAATTTGAATCTGTGTATCCAACAAGCTGCAACTGATCAGATTTTCTGTAGATAAGCATATAGTCCTCCACTATAGATATTGCATATTTTCTTGGCAGTTTTCTAGTGATAAATCTCATGATTGATCAAGTATCTGCCAAGTTTCTCAATGACAAATGCTATGTCAGATAGGAATAAACTTGAGCATATATCATACTTCTAACTGTCGATGCATATGGAATGTCTTTCATTTGCTATTTCTATAGGTCGTTCTTGGGACATTGGAGTAGATTCAACTTATCTCCCCTAGAGTAATTCTTCATGCCACATCTATCTAGAATCTTATCGATATAGGCCTTTCGTGATAAATCTAATATTTCATGTATCCTATCACATTGAATCTGGATGCCTACCACCAAAGAAGTGTCTTCAAGGTCTTTCATCTCAAAGTTTTTTGAGAGAAAACTCTTGATCTTAAGTAGAAAAGTTATATCGTTACTTGCTAATAGAATGCCATTCACATATAGCACAAGAAACATAAGTCTACTCGCTTTAAATTTATGATAAATGCACTGCTTAACTATATTCCTTTTAAAATCAAAGCCGAATATTATTTTATTAAATTTCAAATACCATTGACGAGATACTTGCTTTAGACCGTAAATGAATTTCTTTAATTTTCAAACCAGATGTTAAGAACTTTGTGCTTCAAAACTTTCTGGTTGCACCATATACATTTCTTTCTCAGTGTTATCATTAAGTAAGGCAGTCTTAACATCCATTTGGTGTAACTCTATATTGAAGTGAGCCACTGGCGCCATGATAATTTTAAAGAATCCTTCATGAAAATCCGGGAGAAATCTCTTTATAGTCAATGCCCACCCTTTGAGTGAATCCCTTTGCGATAAGATGTGCCTTATATCTTTCAACATTACCTTTCGAATCCCGCTTGATTTTGAACACTCATTTACAATCAATCAGTTTCTTACCTTTAAGCAACTCTACTAGATCCCAAATGCCATTATCCTTCATGAATTTTTAACTCATCCTTCATGGCATTTGACCACTTAGAGGAGTGAATACTGAGTTTTGCCCCATTTAAGGATGTGGGGTCATCCTCTAGCCCTATGTCAAACTCATGTTCTTAGAGATAAACTATATAGTCGTTTGCAATTACTGATCTTCTCTCTCTAATTGATCTCCTAGGCACTTGTGGTTTAGAATTCTACTTCATCAGCAGGATCTACTTCAGGATGAACTATATTTGTACCCTATATGAGCACAACTGTATTTTCGTATTGAAGTAGAACAATTACTTCATCATTTGGAATAGTTGTCATGGGTATAACAATCTGTTCTTTCTTAAACAAAAAATCTTTATGTAATTGACTCCCACAGTCTTAAATATCCTCAATGAATTTAGTATTATCCATCTATATTATGTTCTTAATGGAGGGATAGTAAAACCTGAAGCCTCTAAATCTCTCAGAATACCCAAGAAAAAAACAACTAACTGTCCTAGAGCCCAGCTTCTTCTCATATAACATACAAGGCCAAGCTTCAACTAGACAACCCAAACATGAAGATGCCCTATGCTGGAGTTTTCCTAGTCTATAACTCATATGAGATTTTAGTTACTATTTTACTAAGTACTCTATTAAGGAGGTAGATAGTCATCTTTAAGGCTTCACTTCATAATGACTCTAATAGAATTGTGTGAGCTATCATACTCCTAACCATGTCTTTTAGTGTGCAGTTTCATCTTTCAGCAATACAATTCTGATGAGATGTACCTGGCATGGTATAGTGAGTAACAATGTCACACTCTTTCAAAAAATTGGCAAAAGATCCTAAACATCTACTTAATCCATCGTATCTGTCATACTACTCACCACTATGGTTAGATCTATCGGCTTAAATCTTTTCCTTTAGTTGATTTCAACTTCAGCTTTATAGATTTTGAACATGTCTAGTGATTGAGATTTCTTATGGATTAAGTATAGGTACTTATTACAAGGGTATTCATCCGTGAGAGTAATGAAATATATGTGACAATTCCAAGAAGCTATAGGGAATGGACCACAGATGTCTGCATTTATCAAATCCAAGACGCCTGAACTCCGTTTATCAGCAAACTTTTTAATGTTTCTTTAATTCATGCTCACTTAGTTCCTAAACTGTTCATATATAAAGATTCATGATATGAAGCATGAAGTATCAATTTATATAGTCATTGATCGGGGAAAAATCGTACACGAAAAGTGTTGTTTTGAAAAGTGTGTACGCTTTGGCTTCCTCGATACTTCCGTTATAGCATAGAGACTAAACGGGTTGAATCCACAGGGATAGAAAGTGATAGAAGTTTTACTGGTATGTTCACGTGTATGCTAACGGTTCTTTTATATTTGAAAGAATCAAAAAAAAGAAAAGAAAGAATGAAAAGAGAAGAGTACGATGGAAACAAAGATAGATGAAGAGAAGATATTTGTGGTTTTTGAAATTATTTCTAAAATAAAGTAAAAGGAAAGAAAACTCATGGCTATTGACTACTAATGGCTCCATTAACCATGCTAACCTCTTAGTGATAGTTTCCTTACATGTATCCTTGGCTATCACTAGTTCTTGGTTCAAGACCGTTTCAAAGCATTACTCATAAGATCACTTTCACATCCCACTCAACTACAAGTGCAATCTATACTTAAACCATCAAAGATAAACTAAAGTAAGCATAGAATAAAATAATGTTAGCTTATTAAAGAGTTGATGTTAGAGTGTTAGAATCCATCACATGAGCCATCAATGGCTCTTGCAAGAGCAAGGCCAAGTAGAGAATATTTGATTCATGTTAATTATCAAGTAAGGAGTAAGTTAATGGTTAGTAGTTAGTTACAATGAGAGAAAATTAGCTAAGCATGTAAAAAAGAGTTAGGGAGAAGAAAATAAGTGGAGACAAAGAAAGAACCTTTCATAAAGTGTCACTCTCCAGTACAAGCACTCTTACTTTCATCCTATGTACTACTCTCTTCCCTATTACAAGATCTGTAAGAAATGAAAAATATAAAAGAAGAAGAAGAACAACTAACTCAAACTACCCTAAAAACTATATACATGGAAAAGAAATAACCCTAAAACTCTCCTCAAAACTCCTCTTCTGAGCTCTGAAAATCCCAGGGTATTTATAGGACAAGAGAGCACCAGGCCGCGTTTCCGCAGCCGTACTGATGCCGCGCGTGCAGCGCCTTCTGGCACGTGTTGTCGGTTTGTCCTCCTGTCGGTTGTAGCCCCTGGTTTCTGGATATGGGCACCTGGTTTGGACAGAATCACCTTCCAAAGTTTATGGCTATATGTGCAGGCTTTAAATCACCAAATAAATGGGATTTTTGGGCTTCTTCTTCATTTCATGCCATGAACATAGAAACATACAAGAGAAGTGTTATTAACAGAATTTATTATTGAATAAATATAAAGATGTGGTATGAAATATGCATATTTAGAGACTAATCACACCCCCATACTTATCTTTTGCTCGTCCCGAGCAAAATAGAAAAATTAAGGAAATTATTACATCACTTTCGAAGGTGACGCGATTGCACTGAGCATGTGCAACAAGCCATTAAACCTCTAGGTTTTCCTATAGGATGAGTTTTATCTCCTGAGGGTTTTCAGCGGATTACACCCACAAAATTTATAAAAAAAAAAAAAAACCAAATGTTAGTATTTTGAAAGCGCATTTTGAAATAGAGAAAAGTGTTGAAATATTTTTACGAAAATTTAAGTGATCTAAGATCATAGGTTAACCAGAAATTATTCTTCCTTAAACTAAGTCTAAATGTAAAATCTTATTATAAATTAAATGTAGAAATTTTAAATTAAATTGATTCTTTGATCTTTCATAAAACTCTTAGAAAAATATGCACTTTGTGAACTGTGAAGATTTTTGGGATATTGACTCTAACTTTCATGCCATTTATTTATATTATTTTTTTCTTCCCCTTAATTATTTTAGGCTTTCTAGCTTATTCGAATAGTGAGCTTTTAGCTGGGTACTCCCAAATCAGATAGTTTTAGGGAACCAGATGAGAAAACATCCCTTGGGCTCAAGGACTAGAGTAAATAAGGCCACAAAACTAAACGAGATTATTTTATTTTTGTCCACCATTTTAGGCGTAAATAATCATGCTTCATGAGGCATAACTATCCAGCTTCAATAAGAGATTTGAACATCATATATATATATATATATATATATGTATATATATATATATATATGTATATATATATATATATGTATATATATATATATGTATATATATATATGTATATATGTATATATATATATATGTATATGTATATATATATATATGTATATGTATATATATATATATGTATATATATATATATATGTATATATATATATATATATATGGCATTTTCAGTCTCTGTTTCAATCCCAAAAAATTGTGTAAGTGTGAAGTGCATATATCTAAGGCAAAAAATTCAAGATCAAATAATCTTTCCAATCTTACTTCCTTATCCTAAAATTTAAATAAGATATATTATTTTAACTCAGTTTAAAAATTCATAATTTTAGGTTTTCTTAATTCCTAAGATAGTCTTAATTTTTTTAAAATAAATCAAAAATATTTCTCTTATTTCAAAAAGTTTTGTAAAAAGAAAAGAAAAGAGTATCTATACAAAAGAAAAATCTAAAAACTTTCTAAAAAGAAGTGAAAAAGAAAGAAAATTTAAAACTAACTATACTAGTAAATGCTCCCTCATACTTATCTCATGCATTATCCTCAATGCATCACGAATGTGTGTATGTATGAAACAAATGGAAATAGAAGAAAAATTACCTTATGATGGTGGTTCCGGTGGTGGTCTAATTGGTCCACGAAATGCGACTCAATTCAGAAATTGTGGATCTTGCAGAAACCCACTAGTGACCTCTCTAATATGACCAAGTAAAAGAATGATTGAGTGGATTGTCTTATTAAAAAATTATCCCCATCTAATTTTTAATTTTCAAAATAATTACTGGGTTATTTTGTTCAGCATTCTCATCCAACAATGAAGTGTGATTTTGGGAAATAATTGATTTGGAATCAGATGAAACAAGAACAAAAACTGACACCGACTCAAAAATTTGACTCAGATCAAGTCAAGATTCAAAAGGGGCAGTCAAAATTAGTTCAAAAATGAGGTCCAAACCAAAAAATTGATGTTCACACACTTTCACCATCAATGAAGCGCGATCACAGGATATTGGTGATTCATTTCACGATGTACTAGTGCATGATTCAATGTTGACTCTGGAGTATGAAAAAAATTTGGTAAATATACTAGAGTCATTATTGAGTCAAAAAGTGAAATAGAATTACCAATTTGAGATTCAGAATCAATTTCTTGTCTAATTTCAATTTCAGAAAAGAGATAACTTGCCAAATGTCAATGTGTTTTTCAAAACTTGGAGTTTGGTCAAGTTCAAATGAGTGTGCTAAAATTGAATCCTGGTTTCCAAAATAACATGATTCTTGGGTCCAATCGATAGAGTTAGGGATATAAGGATTGGTTAAAGGTTGACAAGAAAGACTTTTCTCATTCTCATTGATCAATTCTCTCATTATTGAGTCAAACCTATTAATAAGCCGGGTAACAGAATTTTGAGTCTGAATCATGTCTTTCATACTCTTTGCAATTGGTTCTTCTTGAAAGTTGAGTATGGAAGTTGGTTTTAGAAATTATAGTGAAATCATGAGTCCATCAGATTTTACTATTCTTGCTCGAACTCACGCAATAGTTCCATATTCATTTCCAGCATGGATGGTTATTCATTTTGAATTGGTGCGACTGGAAAAGATGAGTATGAATCTTAAAATTTTGGTTGAGATGATGAGTCCAGCATGTTTTGAAATTGTTATGCTGTTTCACAAAGACTTTCAAACTCTTTTCTAGCTCAGATTTTTCTTCAATTGGATATTCTAAAAATGGAATATATGGAGTTTGATGTGGGAAGGATTGTGAATTGAGCAAATTTTGAATTTGTTGTAGGGACTTAAGCATGGTTTCCATACTCCTTTCCAAATCAGATTTTTCTTCAGAGGGTGGTTTTGGAAAAGGAGTATAGTAAGCAAAATCAGAGAATTGCGAAAATTGTGGACAAGATGGTTGAAAATTTGACTCGCTGGAGGTGATTCCCCATGAGCTCTATGAAGAGTAAAAATTATTTTGAAAATCTTGGTTATAGATTGGGGATATGGGTCATATTGAGTTGAATAATCCCAATCCGGCCTATATGGTTGGTTCATGTTATACATAGCCGGGTTAGAGTTACCCGAGTCAAACGAGGTCTAGGTGAAATTTGCATTCATATTAGGATTGAAAGAATTATTTTTGAAATCCATTCACAATTTACAAAAAAAGAAAAACAAATAAACTAACAAACAAACAAATAAAGAAAAAGAAAAAGAAAAAGAAAACAAGCCTATGTTAGGGTTGACTTAGACTTAGACGACTCCTAACTTGTTAAATTGTCCACAGGGGATACCTTATATAAATCTGACCACAAGTTAATCAGCCAGGTAGGGGCAAGACTAGTGAGAGGTATCCGTGCCTGAGCAACATGCTTAATTATGCCAAACCACTGTTCTTCGAGATTTCGCCTCTCAATCCCCAACCTTTGACAATGATTTGACAAGAGTCAAACTCTAACAACTCCCCCCTTAGGTCAATCTCTTAAATGAGTCCGAGATGTCCCTAGGGGCGAACGTCTAGAAAATTTTATTTAGGCTTGAGTTGTGTGAGTGGGGAGGTGATTTTTTGGCTAAGGGAGGGTAATGACTTCCCCACCTTATCTTATACTGGGTTTTGCTTTTAATTTTTGATTTGTGCAAGTATGCAATATAAATAAGAATGAACATACAAAGTGAGTAAATCACCCACATGTTTGTCCTAACTATATGCAATTCAATATGTACATCTTGGTCCAGATCACAACAACGGAAGAACAAAATACAGTATATTGGAATGAAAATTGACACGTGCCTAGATGCAAATGTCTAAATCATTTTAAAACATCCAACTATCATATTTTAGTTCTTAAATTATTGCAAAGTATAGGTAATATAAACTAAAACTAGCAACAAAATATGTAATATACAAGAATTTATCCAACCACACAAAAGCGAGTGTGGATTTTTGCTATGCTAAATTTCTAAAAATTTTAACCTGCACACCAAAAATAAAGAAGAAAAGTTAAAAAACATGAAATTAAACCGTTCTCATCCCCAACGGCGACAAAATTTGATCGGGGGAAAATCGCGCACGAAAAGTGTTGTTTTGAAAAGTGTGTGTGCTTTGGCTTCCTCTTTACTTCCGTTATACCATAGAAGCTAAACGGGGGAATCTACAGAGACAGGAAGCGATAGAAGTTTTACCAGTATGTTCATGTGTGTGTTAACAGTTCTTCTATGTTTGAAAGAATCGAAAAAAAAGAAAAGAAGGAACAGAAACAGAAGATTACGGTGGAAACAAAGACAGAAACATTGAAGAGAAGATATTTATGATTTTTAAAATTATTTGCAAAACAAAGTAAAAAGGAAAGAAAACCCATGGCTACTAACTACTAATGGCTCCACTAACCATGTTAATTTCTTAGTGATAGTTGCCTCACATGTATCCTTAGCCATCACTATTCCTAAGTTTAAGAGCGTTTCAAAGCATGACCCATAAGATCACTTTCACATCCAACTCAACAACAAGTGCAAGATATACTTAAACTAATAAAACTAAACTAAAGCAAGCATGGAATAAAATAATGTTGGCTTATTAGAGACTTAGATGTTAAAGTATTAGAATCCATCATCATGAGCCATCAATGGGTCTTGCAAGAGCAAGACCAAGTAGAGGCTATTAGATTCATATGGATTATCAAGTAAAGAGTAAGCAAGTTAGTGGTTAGTAGTTAGTTGCCATGAGAGAAAAATAGATAAGCATGTAAAAAGAGTTGAGAGAAGAAAATAAGTAGAGATATAGAAAGAACCTTTCATAGAGTATCACCCTCCATTACAAGCACTCTTGCTTTCATCCCATGTACTACTCTCTTTCATATTACAAGATCTATAAGAAATGAAAAATACAAAAGAAAAAGAAGAAGAACAATTAACCTAAACTACCCTAAAAACTATATACAGAAAAAGAAGCAACCATAAAACACTCCTCAAAACTCTTCTTTTTTGAGATCTGAAATTCCCAGGGTATTTATAGGCCAAGGGGTCCCCAGGAAGGTATCACGAGGCCGCGCATCGAATCTCGACGCGCGGCTTTATGGTACGGCCGCGGAAACGCGACCGCGTTTTCGCGGCCGTGCGCATTTCTGCGGCCGTGCTGGTGTCGCGCATGCGGCGCCTTCTGGTACGTATTATCGGTTTGTCCCCCTGTCAATTGAACCCCTGGTTTCTGGATATAGGCACCTGGTTTTGACAGAACCACCTTTCAAAGTAAATGGCTATACGTGTTAGCTTTAATCACCAAATAAATGAGATTTTTAGACTTCTTCTTCATTTCATGCCATGGACCTAGAAACATATAAGAGAGGTGTTATTAATAAAATTTAATATTAAATAAATGTGAAGATTTGGTATGAAATATGTATATTTAGAGACTAATCAGTCATCAATCAGAATTCTAGTATCAACAATTTTAGATTTGAAAGTAGACTAACCAGTTCATTAGCAGAGTGACAGTAAAACTATATCTTCTAACAATAAAATAGAAATATGATTTTTTTAAAAGAACGGTACAATAAAGTCTCATCCAAATGTAAAACAAAAAGCCAAAATCTAATCTAAGTTTATAAACTCCAAGAGCTTCAATTGTAGCTTTATTTTCATCACCCTTGTATACGTGTATCGCTCAGTTGGGCTGGTCCTCCTTCGATTTGAAAGTTTCGCATTGAATTATTTATGTGAATTATCTATCCACCATGTATGGGGTGACACTAAAGCAAAATTAATTTAAGAACAAACATGAATATGAGATATACTCTTCTTAATTAGTTATTTATGATACTTTAAGCATTCATGATTGAGGTGACCTACTTTCTTAAAAAAGAAGCATGCACTGACCTTAGGCTTCTTCTCCTGTACTTTTATCACTTAGGTCTCAGCAACTGAAGTACTGTTTATGCTCATCCTTTTAGTTGCACTTTTCCTTTTCTTACTAGAGGTGTTACCTTAAAATGCTAAGTGAGCACTTTCAGTCTTTTCTTGTTTCAGTCTCTCTTCTTCTTGGACATGATTGGTCATCAATTATGCATTCTATTATTGTATTTTCTGCCTGATTTTTGAATAAAACACTGATGCTAACCCGTTTTCATTCCCTTACATATATATTGCAAAGGGTAGTGAAAAGTTGGAATAAGAGTCTAATAAAACCCATTTTTGTATAATTAACTAATATTTCTTTGAGACCAAGTCAATGAGCTTCTAGAAGAATATATTAGATCCCGAATTAAAGCTATATCTAGAGAAATATGGATCTTAATTGCACAAAACAAAGTATATATAGAAACCTCTCGAAACGAAACGCAACACCAGCCAAATGATCAGGGGCTCTCTCCCTGATCTTGTTGTGGAAACACGACTTTTGGCACGAAAATGCGGCAAAGTTAGGGAGTGAGCTCCTGTTTTTCGACACGTGGCATCGTCTCATCTTCTAGAAGTCCATTTTACTTATAAATACCCTTCAGGAGGCCATAATGCATGAAAAGAGAGCAGATTCTAGGGTTTTCTTTTCTTTACTGTAGTGTAGGATTTTCTTTTTTTCCTTTCCTTTTTCTTTTCTTCTTTGTTTTAGATCTAGGATTAGACCAGAGATGATTCATCAAAGAAATAGAGAGTTATTTGTAATAAAGTGTGACAATTTATAAAAAGTTTTCTCTTTTTTCTTCATTGTTTCTTCTTTGATTTCTTCCGAAATGCTTAGCTAGTTTTTTCTCATGGTGATCTAACTTCTAACCCACTAATCATCTAACTCTTAATTGATAACCCACATGAATCTAATAGCATCTACAAGGCTTGCTCTTGTAAGAACTATTGATGACTCATGATGATGTATTCTAACTCCTAACTTGCTAACAAGCTAACCTGCACTACTTTATTTCATGCTTGCTCCCTAGTAGTTTTGATGATTTAATTGTATTGTGCACCTTGTTAACTAAGTTTTGATGTGAATAACAATCTTATAGACCATGCTTTGGAAGCTCTTGAAGACAAGTCTTCTGATGGCCAAAGATCCAATTTGAGGGAACTATCACTCTAAGAGGTTAAGAAGGTTACTGGGAGCATTAGTAGTAAGTAGCTATGAGTTTTCTTTCGTTTTTACTTTGTTTTAAAAACTATTTTTCAAACCAATTTATCATGTTTTTTTGTTGGTTTTCATCTCCTTCTCTCTCTTTTACTTCTTATTTTATTTTTTTCCTTTTGATTCTTTGAAACCTAGAAAAACTCGTTACCATACTCATGACATAATCGGTAAAGTTTCTATCACCTCCCATCACTTTGGATTTGACCCGTATAGCCTCTATGCTATCACGGTAATATTGAGGAAGCCATATACTTAAACCTGAATTTCTAAACACACATATTTTCGTGCATGGTTCACAAATTTTGGCGTCATTACCGGTGATGGGAAGGGTTTAGTTCACTTTTTTGTTAACATTCTCTTCTATATTTCTGTGTGCAGGTTAATTTTTACAAGAAATAAAAACTGCAGAGCATAATTTGACCCTATGTCTTCCTGCTCAAAGTAAGGAGATTTTGCTTTTAATTCTGCCACGCCAAGGCATTAATGGCCACGCAAACGCGGAACCATTAGGGTTTCTAAACCCTGTCTTTTGCAGGGATCTCAGTGTTTAGACATAAATCTTGTATTTGTAGTTAGTTTTATGTTTTGATTGCCTATACATTGCAGTAATTAACAACAAAAATTTGTAATTGAAAGAAATTAAAAAATAGTTTAGACATTTACATTGTAGGCACGTGTCAAATTTTCATTCCATATTAGGTTTTGTTCTGTTGTTCAGTGCTGAACCAAGGTCTACATATTGCGTTGCATATAGTTTAGGACAAATATATGGGTGATTTACTTGCTTTGAGTGTTTATTCTCTTCTATATTGCACACTTGCACAAATCAGAATTAAGAGTAAAACCTAATATAATATAAGAAGAGAAAACCATTACCCTCCCTTCGCCCAACAATCATCCCACATTCACACAACTCAAGCCTAAATAAAACTTGCTAGATGTTGGCCCCTAGAGACATCTCGGACTCATTAAGAAATTGACCTCGGGAGGAAGCTGTTAGTATCAGACTCTTATCAAATCAGTACCTAAGGATGGGGATTAAGAGGTTAAGTGATTGAGGCTAAACCTGCACAAAAATACGGAATTTTAGAACTTAAGATTAGGATGTGCAAGTGCTCAATTCTTCCGCGATAGCAAGTGGCTATGCGGGTCGTGATCCACAAGGAGGGTTTTGCGATAGAAGCGTTTACGTTCTTTATTGAAATCGTTATGAAAACAAAACGAAAGTTCTTCTTTGTTTTTAAGTTATGAAAATGGAAAAAGAAAGTTATGTTAAAGTTAGAAGAAAACGGTAGAATGAGAAAGTGGAGAAAATTAGAAAGCGACTATGTACAAATGATTATTTACAAGGAAGTGAAAAGGAGTGGTGTTGGTGATTTAATTTACAGAAATGAAAAAGAAAAGAAATAAAACAATTACTCACCTTCTTTTCACCAAAAGCTTACCTTGAGTCTTTAGCTACGATGTTACCTTGAAGTGGAGGCAATCAGCGCATAGCCCATAAGATTTGAGTATTGGTCTCTTCCACATTACATCATCAAGACAATTTCAAGAATGAAATGATACAGAGAGAGACTCCATTCCATCGTCATGAGCTATCGGTGGCACTCGCAAAAGCAAGGCTCTTTCGATGCTTTTAGACTCACTTGGAAGACAATTGTACCAAAAAGAAAAGTGAAGTAGAAAAGAAGAAGAAGAAGAAGAAGACTAAAAGAAAGTACATACAAAGAAAGAACATCGATTCGATTTCATAACAATCAAAGAAAAGAAATAAATCTTACACCGGTGTCACTCCAGCTCAAGCTTCATTCTTGTTCTTCGATGAAAGTCTGATCTCCTCTTATTTACAGAAATGAAAACTAAAATTACATAAAAAAGAAAAACAAAAACCTAAACTAAGAAATGGAAAACTAGTCTAAATTCTATCTCTGCATGGTCGTCCATTTTCAGCACAAAGAATGGCCTTTTATAGGCAAAACCCTAACCATCAGGATCCCAGGGAGATCGGGGGAGCAAACGCTCCCCCTAACTCCCCAACCTTGCCACGAAAACGCGGCTTTGGCCGCATTTCTGCGGCCAGGATGTGGCCAGGTGGCCACACCCTGTTGGTGGGTTGCCCTGGTTTCGCCCTCTGACTTTATCTGGAGTTGGTTTTTCAGTTTGAGTCCCGGATTCTGACGAAATGGCCTTGGATTCTTGGCTTTAACCGATCGATTCTGAGAGAATTCTTCTCAACCAGTTTTCAACCTCTTGATTTTGCCCTGATTTACTGAGTGCGAATTAATTCTGATTTAATTCAGAATTTTGGTGGGCTTTCGGCTCATTTCTCTTCATCTCCTTAAAGAATGGGCCTGCAAATAAATTAAGCAATTAATTAAGACAATACAAAGTTTTATTCAAGAATAAGTATGGAAATATGATACTAAATATGCAACATTACCGACCAATCACACCCCCATACCTATCTTTTGCTCGTCCTCGAGCAAAACAACTAAACTATACTAGAGATTATTAGACCACTTTCGCAGGTCACGCGATTGCACTGAGCATGTGCAACAAGCCGTTAAACCTCTAGGTTTCTCCTAGAGGACGAGTGTTGTCTCGTGAGGGTTTTCAGCGGATTACACCCACAAAATCCATAAAGAAAGGGAAATAAAAAGTTAGTATTTTCGAAAAGCATTTTGAAAGGAAAAAATATTTGAAATATAATTGTAAGATCTAAGCAATCTATAAGTTATAGAAAAATTGAATTTTTCATTCCTAAACTTAGTCTATATTCAAAAATTTGTTATCAATTTAAGTAAGGAGTCAAATTGTGCTTCTCATCTAATCTATTACTTTACCCTAAGTCATATGCACTTGTGACTGTAAAAATTTTGACTAAGGGTTCATTAACTCTAACTCTTATGCCTTATTTATTTATACATATATATATTTTTTTATGGTATTATTCCTTAGTTCTATTAGGCTTTCTAATCTGCCCATGTAACGAGCCTTTAATCGATGACTCTAAAACCAAACGGTCTTAGGGCACTGGGTGAGAAGACACCCCAAGGACTTAAGGACTCGAGCAAACAAGGCCACAAAACTAAGGATTTTATTATATGAACCACTTTTAGGCGTGAATACTTATGCTTTATTAGGCACAAATACCCAGCTTAATTAGAGGATTTTATATATTTTTTTCTTAAACTTATCTAATCATCTTTCGCATAAATACTAAGGCTTGCTTAGGCCAAAGCACCTAGCTAATCAATAATTAGATTTGTTTATCTTTTTTTTTTCAAACTTATCTAATTATCTTTCGCATAAATACTAAGGCTTGCTTAGGCCAAAGCACCTAGCTAATCAATAATTAGATTTGTTTATATTTTATATATATATATATTTTATAAGGCATAAGAATCTTTGTTTTTGAACCCTAAGTGTGTAAGTGTATGAAGTGTGCATATTTCATCAAGGTAAAGATCAAGACTAAATTACTTTGACAAATTATCTTCCTAACCCTAAAAATCAAACAAATAATCATATTTTGACCAAGTAGAAGAAATCCGAATTTAGATTTTCCTATTCCTTAAAATTAACTTAATTTCTTACAAAAAATATGTCAAAATATTATTTCTATTTTCAAAAAGTTTTTAATAAAAAAGAAAACCTAAGTTATGTTAGACCCTCCCCCACACCTATCTCATGCATTGTCCTCAATGTATGAATTAATGCATAGATGCATGAAAAAGAAGAAAGGGAAGGAAAGTGTTACCTTAAGGTGGTGGTTCCGGTGCTGGTCTGATTGGTCCACGAAACGCGGCCCAGTCGACTTTTCGTGGGATTCGGAGGAACCCACCAGAAATATCTTTAATATAACCCATTAAAAAGATAAATCCATGAAGAATTTTTATTACAAATTTAACCCCATCTAATTTCCAAATTCCATAACAAATTTCGGAGTCAAATTTGTCAACCACCTCGTCCCAGAAATGAGTGTGAAATGATAGAATGTTTGACTTGGACTTAGGAAGTACGGGAACTAACCCCGACTCAGGAAGGTGACTTAAGTCAAGTAAAGGTTCTGGAGTCGAAATAGGTTCAGGAATTGGGTCCAAGTCAAGAAGTTGAAACTCAAGTCCACATGTATTTTCCAATAATGGAATGTGACCTAATATGGGTGATTCAAGTTCAGGAATGATAGGTGGAGGAATCAAAGCTGACTCTAAAATATTACTCAAGTTTGGTAACAAAGCAGGAGTCATATTGATTCAGAAAGTTGAACTGGATCACAGATTTAAGAATCTAGGTCACATATCTCATTGAGTTCAATATCAAAAAATGGAGAACTTGCCAATTTATCAATGGGACTTTCAAGAGTGTAAAATTGGTCAAGTTCAATATGATCATCAAAAATGGGTGATTCAATTTCATAATGAATTGGCACAGGATCCAATGTTGACTCGGGAAGAAGATCGAAATCAGGTGAGGACACCGGAGTCATTATTGAATCAGGAAGTAAAACTGAATCACTAAGTTGAGGTTCATGATCATATTCATTTTCAAGTTCGATTTCAGGAAAAGGTTAACTTGCCAAATTGTCAAAATTTGGAGTTTGGGTAAGTTCAAATGATTGTTCTGAAATGGAACCTTGATTTCTAAAACAACCTGACTCGTCGGCTCTAACAGAGTGGTTAGTGACATCAGAAATGGGCAAACGGTGGGAACGTAAAAATTCGACCATCATATCTATGTCACGATTTCGAGCATTTTGAGCATGAATCATGGCTTCAAGCATCTTTTCATAGTTGATGGATTCGTTGTTTTGATGAAAAGATGAAGTGTTGTCTTGGAAATGGTAGTGAAATTGTGAGTCCATCAGATTTTGTGATTGTTGTTTGGACTCACGCATACCCCTTTCCAAAATTGATGGTTTTCTATTTTGGACTGGTGGAACTGAGTATGACTCTTAGGGATATTGTGGACTAGGTGGATAGGGGGACAAGTTGGTTGAAAATTATGCTCGGGGGAGGTGAATCCCCACTGACTCTGTGAAGAGTTGAAATCGTTATGGAAATTGTAGTCATACGATGGGGGACATGGGTTATATTGATTCGGATAAGACCAATCCGGCACACTAGGTTGGTTAAAGTCATGATATGCCGGGTTGGTAACATCCGAAAAAGAGTTTGATGTGCAATATGGATTATTATTGAAGTTGAAAAAATTGTTATCATAGGCCATATCACACAATGGAATACAAACAAAAAGAAAGAAAAACAAACAAATAAACAAACAAAGAAAAAGAAAAAATTCTAACCTGAGTTAGGGTAGACCTATAACCTAGACGACTCCTAACTGGTTAGGCTGTCCACGGGAGGTCCAATGCAGACTTTGACCACAAGCTAATCAGCCAGGTCAGGGCAAGGTTGGTGGGAGGTTTTCCGTCAAAGACGTTCCTTAATTAAATAATCACCAACCTTCGGGCTTTCGTCCCTTAATCCCTTTTCTAGACACTGATTTGACAAGAGTCAAATCCCAACACCTTTCCCCCTTAGGATAATCTCCTAATTGAGTCCGAGATGTCCCTAGGGCCAACGTCTACTCATTTTAAGTTAGGCTTGGGTTAGTGAGTGCTTGGAATCTGATTTTTGGGCCGAAGGAAGGGTGATTAAATCCCCACCTTATCTTGTTAATGGGTGGTGCCCTTAAGATCAGTTTGTGCAAGTGTACAGGATATGTAAATAAGATTCACTCAAAGCGATAAAAATCAACCAAGAGATGAGTCCTATTCTACATGCAATGCGAACGTACCTTACTCCAGCACTCTTCAACAGTAAAAATAAATGAATGAAAAAGACACGTGCCTAAAATGCAAACGTCTAATAAATTTTTTATCTTTCAACAAATGTTTTACTGTTGATTATTAGCAGGCTTATATGATGGCATATAAAAAAAGTAAAGTTGTAGAAAACTAGAATTCGCAAAGCAAGAAGCCCTGCAAAAAGACAGTTAGTAGTCCACTCCTTTTTGCCGCGTTTTCGCGGCGTTGGCCGCGGATCCGCGGCAAAGCAGAGGGCACTTGGTCTCTGCTTTCAGAGTAGAGGCCCAAGGCCACTTATATGTTACTGCAACTTTAATTTCCTGCTTTGCTTGCCCTTTAACCTGCAACAGAGAAGAAAGTTCGTTTTAGTTCTAAAAAATTTTCAAGAAAAATCAGATTTCAATAAAAACAACGTTACCCTCCCCGGCAACGGCGCCAAAATTTGATTGAGGCTAAACCTGCACAAAAAATACGGAATTTTAGAACTTAAGATTAGGATGTGCAAGTGCTCAATTCTTCCGCGATAGCAAGTGGCTATGTGATTGGTATCCAATATTGCATATTTTACATCATAACTCCCATGCATATTACAAATAAATATGTGATTTTTACTCCTCTTCTCTACATATTTGCAGGTACACACTCTAAAGGAGAGATAGCCAAATAATCACTTAATTAACACTAATTAAGTGATTAATCAAGATTAAAGATAAAGCCAAATTCAAAACCAGATCTAGAGAAATCCGCGCAACAAACGAAGATTCTAGATATACCACGTGGCTAACAACCTTGTAACTGATCTTCAACAGAAAGATCTGGATCAACGGCCCAGATCGTGCCGCGATTTCCCGCCAAAACGCGGCAATCTTGGGGTTGTTGAGATCCGGATTTTGTGGCAACAAACTAGGCTCTCGAAGGTTCTCTCCCATGCTATAAATATGTGACCTTCACCTGCGAGAAAAAACTGATCAGAGAAGAGAGAGAGATTAGTGTAAAGCTTGTAATTTTGTTAGTTTTTCTTTAGGATTTTTAGCTCTCTATGATCTTCTCTTCCCTAGAATTCAATGTAAAAGAGAGTGATTGTGAGGGAGAGAGCTTGTGTAATCAAGGGTGACACTTGAAGCAACAAGGATTGATCCATCCTCCTTCCTCTACTTGAAGCTTGGTTCTAGTTCTATGTGCTTTCTTTAATTGCTTTCTTTATTGCTTTCTTTAATTCAAGCTTTGTTTTACTTCATGCTTTCTTGTATTTCTCTTATGGCTTGTTGTAGCTAATTCTTCTCCATGTACTAGGTTACCACTAGTCTTGCTTTCTTCACTAACTCATGGGTGATTGCTTTTGTTCATCTTGCAAGTTGTATGATCTTCTCTTCTCCGATGGTTAAACCACCATCTTGCAAGTGAGAAAGTAATTAGGTCAACACGCGAGACAAATCCTACGCTAATGGAGTGACAACATTAGGCAAGCATTCGCTATCAAGGAGTCTAGTAAGTCTTGGCAAGCTAGCAAGGTAAGCTAGTCATGGATTGCTTTCTTTAAGTTTTCTTTCCTTTTCTTGTGAATAAACCAATCCCAATCTTGATTTCTTTTCCGACAATTTCCACCATGAACATATCCATCTTTTCTTTAGTTTCTTTTTCATTTGCTTCACTAAGTTTATAAGCAAGAGAAGAATACTCGTTTGTTCACTTCACTACCACACGTTAAAGCTTCCATCGCGAGCTCTCCCTGAGAATCGACTCGGTATAGCCCTATGCTATAGCGGAGACAAGAAAGGGTACATAAAATACATTTCTATACTCATAATAAGTACATCTTTTCCGTCTAATCAAAATGGCGCCGTTGCCGGGGAGAGCAACGTATTTTTTGGTTTAAAGTGAAGTACTAAACGATTCTTCTTCTCTGCTGCAGGTTACAGGAGAAGAAAACAGGAAAATATTCATTGCAGTAACATACAAGTGGACCTGGGACTCTGCTCAAGAAAGCAGAGCCCAGGATCCCTCCAAAGTGCCGCGGATTCCTGGCTTTTGCCGCGGGAACGCGGCACAGAGGAGATCACTACTTACAGATTTTCTGCAGGGCCTTTGGTTCTGCAAAATACTGCTGTTGATATACCTGAAATTCTGTATTCTTCACCATATACCTGCTTAATTAAAAAACAGTAAAAAGTTGATTGAAATTGCTAAAAATTGTTTAGACACTTGCATTTTAGGCACGTGTCTTTTCAATTCTTTACTTTTACTGTTGAAGAGTGCTGGAGGCAAGGTACGTTTCGCATTGCATTTAGACTAGGACAAACTCCTTGCTTGATTTTCATGCTTTGAGTGTATCCTAGCTATATTTCTTGTACACTTGCACAAATCAAATTTAAGGGCATACCCGTAAATAAGATAAGGTGGGGGAGGTCATTACCCTTTCCTTAGCCCGAAAATCATTTTCCCAAGCACTCACTAACCCAAGCCTAATTTAATAAAAAAAGTAGACGTTGGCCCTAGGGACATCTCGGACTCACTTAGGAGATTATCCTAAGGGGGAAAAGTGTTGGAATTTAACTCTTGCAAAATCAGTGTCTAGGAAAGGGGTTGAGGGCCGAAAGCCCGAAGGTTGCTGGTTACTTAATTAAGGAACGTCTCCGGACGGAAAACCTCCCACCAACCTTACCCTTCCCTGGCTGATTAGCTTGTGGTTAGAGTCTACACTAAACCTCCCGTGGACAGTCTATCAGTTAGGAGTCGTCTAGGTCCTAAGTCTACCCTAACTTAGGTTAGAATTTTTCTTTCTTTTGTTTGTTTGTTTGTTTGTTTGTTTTTGTTTGTGATTGTGTGATATGGCCTTCAAAAATTCTTTCAATAATAATCCATATTTCACACCACACTCCATATTCGGATAATTCCAGCCCGGTGTTTTACAATATGCACCAACCAAATACGCCGGGTTGGCCTTATCCGAATCAATATGACCCATACCCCCCATCTAATAATTATAATGTCCAAAATAATTTCAACTCTTCACCGAGTCATTGGGGATTCACGTACCCCGAGTCCAATTCTCAAATACCTTGTCCACAATATTCATTTCCAAAGTCCACTTCATATACTCCTTTTTCTGAACCTCCATTTGAAGAAAAATCTGATTTACTAAGGAGTTTAGAAGCTAACTTACAGAGAGCTGAGCAAACACTTCCTGAATTATTTCCCTCTCCAATTCCACAGTATTTTCAAGAATCTTACTCAGTTCCACCTTTTCAGTATGAACAACCATTTGTCATGGAACCGAGTAATGATTTCTTGTGTGAGTCCACTTTTCCATCATCACACACTTTTGACTCACAATTTCACCATCACTTCCAAGACAACACTTCATCTTTTCATCCAAATAATGAAGTCATCAATTTTGAAAAGATGCTTGAAGACATGACCCATGCTCAAAATGCTCGTGCCCGTGACTTAGATTTGCTGATCCAAACTCTTCATTCTCATCCTATTTCTAAGGTCACTAGCCACTCTGTTAAAACCAAAGAGTCATGTAGTCTTGGAAGTTCAGATTCAATTTCAGCACATTCACCTGAACTTGTCCACACTTCTGAAAATCCAATTGATATATTGGCAAGTTTTTCTTTTTCTGAAATTGAACTGGAACATGAATTTGATCCTGAACTTTCATTTGATGATTCCAATCTACTTCCTGATTCAATCATGACTTCCATAACCTTACCTGATTTCAATCCATTTCCCGAGTCAGTATTGGATCCATTTCCTATCCATTGTGAAATTGAATCACCAATCTTTTATGATCACATAGAACTTGGTCAATTCCATACTTCTGAAAATCCCATTGATAAATTGGCAAGTTCTCCACATTTTATTGAATTACATGAGGAATGTGATCTTGAACCCCAACTTTGTGATTCAATCCTTCTTCCTGATTCCATAATGACTCCGGTATCTTTACCTCACTTTAATTCTTTCCCGGAATCAACCTTGGATCCTTTCACAATTCACAATGAAGTTGAATCAACCATCTTTGAGGATCATGTCGAACTTGCCCAATTTTTCACTTCTGAAGATCCAATTGACATTTTGGCAAGTTCTCCATTTTGTGGAATTGAACTAAATGAGATATGTGACCTAGATTTGCACATCTGTGATCCAGTTCCAATCCCTGAATCATTATTGACTCCGGTTATATTACCCAATTTGAGTAACCTTCTAGAGTCAGTTTTGATTCCCATCCTTCCTGAACTGGAATTACAAATTTTTGATAGTCACATTCCATTGTTGGACAACACATGTGGACTTGAGTTTCCATTTCTTGACTTGGACACAATTTCTGACCTCACTTCGACTCCTGAACCATCACTTGATTTAAATCATAATCCTGAGTCGGTATTCCTTCCAGAGTCCAAGTCAACTGTTCTATCATTTCATGCACCATTCTGGGACAAGGTAGTTGATAAATTTGACTCAGAAATTATTTTGCAAATCTTGAAATTAGATGGGGTCATGTACATAATAAAGAGCCTTCATGCACACATCATTCTTGTGGGTCATATTTTTGCTATTTTTGGTGGGTTCCTGAAAACCCAAAGCAAAGATGATTGGGCCATGTTCCGTGGACCAATCAGACCACCACCGGAACCACCACCCTAAGGTAATTTTTGTTCCTTCCCTTTCCATTTTGTTTCATGCATACATATATCATGATGCATTGAGGACAATGCATGAAATAAGTGTGGGGGAGGGTTTACTAACATAGAGTTTTTAAAATTTCTTTCTTTTACACTTCTTTTTAGAAATAGAAAAAATAAAAAAAAAACAAAAATAAAAACTTTTTGAAATAAGAAACAATGTTTTGATCTATTTTTAAGAAAGTTAAGATGTATCTTAGAGATTAAGAAAGCCTTAATTATGACATCTTAAATTTAGTTGAAATAATAGATCTTGTTTGAAAATTATAGGCTAAGTAAGTAAAATTGGTGAGATATTTTTATCTTGAATTTTTTGCCTTAGATAAATATGCACTTTACACTTACACATTTCTTGGGATGGAGACAAAGACCAAAAATGCCATATAAATAAAAAAAAAAGAAAAAAATATATATATAAATAAAAGATCACTTATTAAGCTGGATAACTATGCCTCAAGAAGCATGGTTACTCACGCCTAACGGTGATCTCACTTATTAAGCTGGATAATTATGCCTCAAGAAGCATGATTATTCACGCCTAAAGGTGATAATAAATAATCCCCTTTAGTTTTGTGGCCTTTTTTACTCGAGACCTTAAACCCGAGGGATGTTTTCTCATCTGGTGCCCTAAGACCGTCTGGTTTGGGAGTCATCGGTTAAAGGCTCGCTACAAGGGTAGACTAGAAAGCCTAAACTAAGGGAAGAAAAAAGCATAAAAAGTATATATAAATAAATAAATGGCTTGATGGTTAGAGTTGAAATCCCAGAAATCTTCACTTACACGGTGTGCATATTATCTAGGTTTTATGAAAGATAAAATATTCAATCCAATTTTGAATTCTTACCTTAATTAAAAACAAGATCTTGCATGGATACTAAGTTTAAGGGAGAATGATTATAGGTGGACTTATGACCTAGGATCACTTATATTTTTGCAAAATAGTTTTTAAACATGTCTCTTATTCAAAATGCGTTTTCAAAATACTAACATTTGTCTTCTTTCTTTATGGATTTTGTGGGTGTAATCCGCTGAAAACCCTCAGGAGACAACACTCCTCCTCTAGGGTAACCTAGAGGTTTAACGGCTTGTTGCACATGCTCAGTGCAATCGCGTCACCTGCGAAAGTGGTGTAATAAAATTGGTAGTTTAGATTTTCTTTTTCTTTGTTTTGCTCGGGACGAGCAAAAGAATAAGTGTGGGGGTGTGATTGGTATCCAATATTGCATATTTTACATCATAACTCCCATGCATATTACAAATAAATATGTGATTTTTACTCCTCTTCTCTACATATTTGCAGGTACACACTCTAAAGGAGAGATAGCCAAATAATCACTTAATTAACACTACTTAAGTGATTAATCAAGATTAAAGATAAAGCCAAATTCAAAACCAGATCTAGAGAAATCCGCGCAACAAACGAAGATTCTAGATATACCACGTGGCTAACAACCTTGTAACTGATCTTCAACAGAAAGATCTGGATCAACGGCCCAGATCGTGCCGCGATTTCCCGCCAAAACGCGGCAATCTTGGGGTTGTTGAGATCCGGATTTTGTGGCAACAAACTAGGCTCTCGAAGGTTCTCTCCCATGCTATAAATATGTGACCTTCACCTGCGAGAAAAAACTGATCAGAGAAGAGAGAGAGATTAGTGTAAAGCTTGTAATTTTGTTAGTTTTTCTTTAGGATTTTTAGCTCTCTATGATCTTCTCTTCCCTAGAATTCAATGTAAAAGAGAGTGATTATGAGGGAGAGAGCTTGTGTAATCAAGGGTGACACTTGAAGCAATAAGGATTGATCCATCCTCCTTCCTCTACTTGAAGCTTGGTTCTAGTTCTATGTGCTTTCTTTAATTGCTTTCTTTATTGCTTTCTTTAATTCAAGCTTTGTTTTACTTCATGCTTTCTTGTATTTCTCTTATGGCTTGTTGTAGCTAATTCTTCTCCATGTACTAGGTTACCACTAGTCTTGCTTTCTTCACTAACTCATGGGTGATTGCTTTTGTTCATCTTGCAAGTTGTATGATCTTCTCTTCTCCGATGGTTAAACCACCATCTTGCAAGTGAGAAAGTAATTAGGTCAACACGCGAGACAAATCCTACGCTAATGGAGTGACAACATTAGGCAAGCATTCGCTATCAAGGAGTCTAGTAAGTCTTGGCAAGCTAGCAAGGTAAGCTAGTCATGGATTGCTTTCTTTAAGTTTTCTTTCCTTTTCTTGTGAATAAACCAATCCCAATCTTGATTTCTTTTCCGACAATTTCCACCATGAACATATCCATCTTTTCTTTAGTTTCTTTTTCATTTGCTTCACTAAGTTTATAAGCAAGAGAAGAATACTCGTTTGTTCACTTCACTACCACACGTAAAGCTTCCATCGCGAGCTCTCCCTGAGAATCGACTCGGTATAGCCCTATGCTATAGCGGAGACAAGAAAGGGTACATAAAATACATTTCTATACTCATAATAAGTACATCTTTTCCGTCTAATCAAAATGGTCGTGATCCACAAGGAGGGTTTTGCGATAGAAGCGTTTACGTTCTTTATTGAAATCGTTATGAAAACAAAACGAAAGTTCTTCTTTGTTTTTAAGTTATGAAAATGGAAAAAGAAAGTTATGTTAAAGTTAGAAGAAAACGGTAGAATGAGAAAGTGGAGAAAATTAGAAAGCGACTATGTACAAATGATTATTTACAAGGAAGTGAAAAGGAGTGGTGTTGGTGATTTAATTTACAGAAATGAAAAAGAAAAGAAATAAAATAATTACTCACCTTCTTTTCACCAAAAGCTTACCTTGAGTCTTTAGCTACGATGTTACCTTGAAGTGGAGGCAATCAGCTCATAGCCCATAAGATTTGAGTATTGGTCTCTTCCACATTACATCATCAAGACAATTTCAAGAATGAAATGATACAGAGAGAGACTCCATTCCATCGTCATGAGCTATCGGTGGCACTCGCAAAAGCAAGGCTTTTTCGATGCTTTTAGACTCACTTGGAAGACAATTGTACCAAAAAGAAAAGTGAAGTAGAAAAGAAGAAGAAGAAGAAGAAGACTAAAAGAAAGTACATACAAAGAAAGAACATCGATTCGATTTTGATTGGTAGTCAAAAGTGCATTTTTATCATCATATTTACCATCACATTTTCATATTTATTCATTTAATTCTGCACATTTATTAATAATTTGTAATTTATTGTGTGCAGGCCTCGAATTGTTATTTTAGCAATAAATAAAGCCTAAAGAGCCCAAAAGCCCAGATCCAAGCCCATGTTTGAAGCCCAGGTGAAAAAGCGCTAATACAAAGAGTCAAAATGCAAATACAAGGGCTAAAAGTTGCAAATATCAGAGATTAGGGAAGGATAGACTTCTATCCAACCCTAAACACATGCAGGATGAGGATAAAAGGCCAAGATAAGAAGAAAATTCGTGGGAAGAAGATTTGAAGAAATCTGGATTAAGAGTAACTTGATTACCAAGTTATCTCAAAAATCCAGATTAAAAGGCCAGGATCAAACTTCCAGAAGCAGAAGCCCACAGGGACGGACCAGGAGAGGCCACACGCCAAAGCGCGTGGCCAGACGTCGCCAAAGTGCCGCGGATCCGCGGCAAATCCCAGGAATCCGCGGCAATATTGATAAGATCAAATACCAATTTTCGTGGGCAGTTTCGTCCGGGACTCTGTAGCCTTCTGCACCTATAAATATCACCTGCATTGCAACGTAAAGAGGGTCCAGCGTCCAGCAAAGGGCCAAAGTTCAGATTTTTAGGGTTTCTTCTAGGTTTCTTTTCTTTTTGTAATTTTTATGTAAGTGAGGGAGATGGCTTTGTTGAGGGTGACACCGACAGATGATTCTCTTCTCTTCCATTGTAATCAATAAAAAGGTAATTTTTATTTTGTTCTTATGTCGTTGCTTTTCTTTGTTTTCTCTTTCTTTTCTACTGTGTTTCTTTTTGTTGATCTTTGACGAGCACGCGAGCGTTTACCGAACCACAAGTATACCGAAGATTAGTAGGTTCCAACGATATTCCATGGCGATGTTCTCCTCCTCGAGGCGTATCAACTCATGCTTGCCCAAGGCTTGATGACCTAATGCGACAACGGACTGAGTTCGATCCCAAGGTTTATACGTTCAATGCCTCCGAAATAAGGTAGAAAGTGTTAGGTTTCGCATATTTTCTCCAACCAAGGTTAGTTTTCTATTCTTTTCTTTTCTTTTCTTTTTTGTAGATCAAATCCACACCTCTCCAATATTCTTTCCCACAACTCATTGTAAATACCACTTTTCTTTGTAAATACCATCGTGACTAACAAATTAACTAAAAAAGATAAATTTTTAGAGAAACTTGCTTAACGCTTCTATCGCAGTCCCTCCTTGAGGATCACGACCCGCATAGCCCTGCTACCGCGGATTAGAACTGATTCCTCGCACGATCTATTCTTAATCTAATATTCTTATTTTTGTGTGCAGGAAAAATCAGTCAACAAATTGGCGCCGTTGCCGGGGAGGGACGGTAAGTTTATCTCTAAAACAAAATTTTAATTTTTAACTAATTCTTTATTCTTTTCTGTTTGCAGGTTTGGAGAACAGGAAACAGAAATATAGCAGCAGCAGTGGACATATTGCTATTCTGTGCCTCTGCCCTCGAAGACAGAGCACCAGAACCCACTGTTTTGCCGCGGATCCACGGCCAGAGCCGCGGAAACGCGGCAATAGTGGTGAATTACTGATCCAATTTTTTTTGCAGGGTGCTTCAAGTTAAAAATTCTGCTTTCTGCTCTGTTCTGATTTGTTCTGTGATATACCTGTAAATTGCTAATAATTCAACAGTAAATTATTGGTTGTTAAAAATAAAATTTGATTAGACGTTTGCATATTAGGCACGTGTCTTTTCAATTATTTTTATTTACTGTTGAAGAGTGCTGGAGACGCAAGGTACGTACGCATTGCATGTAGAATAGGACTCATCTCTTGGTTGATTTTCTGCTTTGAGTGAATTCTATCTATTTATCTTGTACACTTGCACTAATTCATCTTAAGGGCATAACCCATTAACAAGATAAGGTGGGGATTTCATCACCCTTCCTTAGCCCAAAAATCATATCCCAAGCACTCACTAACCCAAGCCTAACTTAAAAATTAGTAGACGTTGGCCCTAGGGACACTCGGACTCAATTAGGAGATTATCCTAAGGGGGAACGGTGTTGGAAGTTGACTCCTGCCAAATCAGTGTCTAGGAAGGGGATTGAGGGCCGAAAGCCCGAAGTGTGGTGGTTATTTAATTAAGGAACGTCTTTGACGGAAAACCTCCCACCACTCTTGCCCCGACCTGGCTGATTAACTTGTGGTCAAAGTCTACACCCTACCTCCCGTGGACAGTCTAACCAGTTAGGAGTCGTCTAGGTCTAGGTCTACCCTAACTTAGGTTAGAAATTTTTCTTTTTTGTTTGTTTTTTTTTCTTTTGTTTGCTTTGTGTGATATGGCCTATAACAATAATTTTTTCAATTTTAATGAGGATCCATATTACACACCAACCTCTTATTCGGATATTACCAACCCGGCATATCATAACTTTGACCAACCTAGTGTGCCAGATTGGTCTTATCCGAATCATTACATGCCCCCGTCCCAATACTATGAACAAGATTGGAATAATCATCACTACTCTTCACTGAGTCAATGGGAATTCAACACCCCTGAGCCATATGGTCAACCACCTGTTCAACCATTATCTTCATATACGTCTTTTCCCACATCATCAAGGTTTCAGTCCTCCATTGATCTATTCGATGGGTTAGAAGAAAAAGTGGATCGGTTGCAAGATACAATGAATGATCAAATTTCTAGACTTTCAAACATTCTTGAGCATCTTGATAGGAACCAAGAATCATTCTGTTTAGAAGACCTTGATCAAAATTCAATTTCATCACATCAATATGAACTTGCTCAATCCCAATCCTTGGACAAATTGGCTAGTTTTAATTTCAATGAGATTGAATTAGATTATGAATGTGAACCCGATCCCCAACTTTGCGATTCAGTTTCCATCTTCGAATCTATGTTGACTCCAGTATCCTTACCCAATTTGGACCAATTTTCTGAGCCAACATTTATTCCCATACCTATAGATCATGAAATTGAATCACCCATTTTTGATGATCATATTGAACTTGACCAATTGTGCAATTTTGAAAGTCCCATGGAAAAATTGGCAAGTTCCCATTTTTATGAGATTGAAACTAATGAGATATGTGACCTAGATTCCCAAATCTATGATCAAGTTCAAATTCCTGAATCATTATTGACTCCTGTTTTGTTACCCGACTTAGGTAATATTTTAGAGTCAGTTTTGATTCCCACACCTATCATTCCTGAACTTGAATCACTAACATTGAGTCACATTCCATTGTGGGAAAATGATTGTGGACTTGAGTTTCCATTTCTTGACTTGGACCCACTTCTTGAACCATGCTCGACTCCTGAACCCTTATTTGATTTAAGTTTCTTTCCTGAGTCGGTATTAGTTCCTGAACCTATCATTCTTGAGTCCAAGTCAACCATTTTACCAAGTCACATTCTTTTGTTGGACATAGGTATAGACCATGACTCTGTGATGATTTTCCAGGACTGGTCATGTAAAGGGAGTAAGTTTCACGAGAGGATCTTCCATGATCCTATTCATTCTGGGGACTGTAAATATGTAAATAAAAAAGAGGTCAATAAAGGTAGGTCCCGTGAACTACCACGTTATCTTGTTTGGGCCGCATTTCGTGGACCAATTAGACCACCTCCGGAACCACCACCCTAAGGTAATTTTCTGCCTTCCCTTGTTCTTTTTCATGCATATATGCATTCATTTCATACATTGAGGACAATGCATGAGATAAGTGTGGGGGTGGGCTTTACTAACATACTAACATAGGTAAAAACTAAAAAAAAAAAATTTGCTATAAAAAAAATCTCTAAAAAAAAATTTAAAAAAAATGTTATAAAAAGGAAATATTTTGACTTATTTTTTGAAAGAAATCTAAGTTAGTTTTAAGGATTAGGAAAATCATGATTAGGATTTCTAAAAACTTGGTCAAAATAAATAAATTGTTTAAATTTTTAGGTATAGGAGGAGAAATTGAATAAATAATTAGTCTTGATTTTTACCTTAATGAAGTATGCATACCAAATGCATATCTAGGATTCTAAGACAAAGACCTTGTGCCTCATAAAAAAATAATAAAAAAAAAGAAAAAAAAATCACCAATTAAGCTGATACATGTGCCTCAAGAAGCATAAGTATTCATGCCTAAAGGTGAGTAAATAAAATAAAGTCCTTAGTTTTGGGGCCTAGTTCACTCGAATTTGAGTCCGCGGGGTGTTTTCTCACCTGGTGCCCTAAAGCCAACCGGTTTGGGAGTCATCGACTTTAAGTTCGTTACATGGGTGGATTAGAAAGCCTAAGAAGACTAAGAAATATAATATATGTATTAACACATCTAATAATCAATTAGTTAGGTATGAGGGCCTCAAGAAGCCTTGATACTTATACGAAAGAAAATTAGATGAGCTATACATGCCAAAAAAAAAAAAAATATATTAACACATCTAATAGTCAATTAGTTAGGTATGAGGGCCTCAAGAAGCCTTGATACTTACACGAAAGAAAATTAGATGATGTTATAAAAATAATAAAGAGGCATGAGAGTCCAAGTTAAGGAATTCCTAGATTCACAAGGGTGCGTATGACTTTTGGTAACGAAAAAGACTATATTAGAAATTCAATTTTAATCCTTACCTAAAATGGAAAACAATTAACTTTATTAAGACTAAGTTTAAAGAATGAATAAAAATGAGGATCCTAAAACTTATAGACTACTTAGTCTCTTCAATAATAATTCAAATATTTTCCTTTTTATGGATTTTGTGGGTGCAATCCGCTGAAAACCCTCACGAGACAACACTCGTCCTCTAGGGTAACCTAGAGGTTTAACGGCTTGTTGCACGTGTTAAGTGCAATCGTGATTCCTACGAAAGTGAGTTAGGTTAGATTAACTTTTCTTTTCTTTTTCTTTTCTTTGTTTTTACTCGAGGACGAGCAAAAAGATAAGTGTGGGGGTGTGATTGGTAGTCAAAAGTGCATTTTTATCATCATATTTACCATCACATTTTCATATTTATTCATTTAATTCTGCACATTTATTAATAATTTGTAATTTATTGTGTGCAGGCCTCGAATTGTTATTTTAGCAATAAATAAAGCCTAAAGAGCCCAAAAGCCCAGATCCAAGCCCATGTTTGAAGCCCAGGTGAAAAAGCGCAAATACAAAGAGTCAAAATGCAAATACAAGGGCTAAAAGTTGCAAATATCAGAGATTAGGGAAGGATAGACTTCTATCCAACCCTAAACACATGCAGGATGAGGATAAAAGGCCAAGATAAGAAGAAAATTCGTGGGAAGAAGATTTGAAGAAATCTGGATTAAGAGTAACTTGATTACCAAGTTATCTCGAAAATCCAGATTAAAAGGCCAGGATCAAACTTCCAGAAGCAGAAGCCCACAGGGACGGACCAGGAGAGGCCACGCGCCAAAGCGCGTGGCCAGACGTCGCCAAAGTGCTGCGGATCCGCGGCAAATCCCAGGAATCCGCGGCAATATTGATAAGATCAAATACCAATTTTCGTGGGCAGTTACGTCCGGGACTCTGTAGCCTTCTGCACCTATAAATATCACCTGCATTGCAACGTAAAGAGGGTCCAGCGTCCAGCAAAGGGCCAAAGTTCAGATTTTTAGGGTTTCTTCTAGGTTTTCTTTTCTTTTTGTAATTTTTATGTAAGTGAGGGAGATGGCTTTGTTGAGGGTGACACCGACAGATGATTCTCTTCTCTTCCATTGTAATCAATAAAAAGGTAATTTTTATTTTGTTCTTATGTCGTTGCTTTTCTTTGTTTTCTCTTTCTTTTCTACTGTGTTTCTTTTTGTTGATCTTTGACGAGCACGCGAGCGTTTACCGAACCACAAGTATACCGAAGATTAGTAGGTTCCAACGATATTTCATGGCGATGTTCTCCTCCTCGAGGCGTATCAACTCATGCTTGCCCAAGGCTTGATGACCTAATGCGACAACGGACTGAGTTCGATCCCAAGGTTTATACGTTCAATGCCTCCGAAATAAGGTAGAAAGTGTTAGGTTTCGCATATTTTCTCCAACCAAGGTTAGTTTTCTATTCTTTTCTTTTCTTTTCTTTTTTGTAGATCAAATCCACACCTCTCCAATATTCTTTCCCACAACTCATTGTAAATACCACTTTTCTTTGTAAATACCATCGTGACTAACAAATTAACTAAAAAAGATAAATTTTTAGAGAAACTTGCTTAACGCTTCTATCGCAGTCCCTCCTTGAGGATCACGACCCGCATAGCCCTGCTACCGCGGATTAGAACTGATTCCTTGCACGATCTATTCTTAATCTAATATTCTTATTTTTGTGTGCAGGAAAAATCAGTCAACAGATTTCATAACAATCAAAGAAAAGAAATAAATCTTACACCGGTGTCACTCCAGCTCATGCTTCATTCTTGTTCTTCGATGGAAGTCTGATCTCCTCTTATTTACATAAATGAAAACTAAAATTACATGAAAAAGAAAAACAAAAACCTAAACTAAGAAATGGAAAACTAGTCTAAATCCTATCTCTGCATGGTCGTCCATTTTCAGCACAAAGAATGGCCTTTTATAGGCAAAACCCTAACCATCAGGATCCCGGGGAGATCGGGGAGCAAACGCTCCCCCTAACTCCCCAACCTTGCCGCGAAAACGCGGCTTTGGCCGCATTTCCGCGGCCAGGGTGTGGCCAGGTGGCCACACCCTGTTGGCGGGTTTTCCTGGTTTCGCCCTCTGACTTTATCTGGAGTTGATTTTTCAGTTTGAGTCCCGAATTCTGATGAAATGGCCTTGGATTCTTGGCTTTAACCGATCGATTCTGAGAGGATTCTTCTCAACCGGTTTTCAACCTCTTAATTTTGCCCTGATTTACTGAGTGCGAATTAATTCTGATTTAATTCAGAATTTTGGTAGGCTTTGGGCTCATTTCTCTTCATCTCCTTAAAGAATGGGCCTGCAAATAAATTAAGCAATTAATTAAGACAATGCAAAGTTTTATTCAAGAATAAGTATGGAAATATGATACTAAATATGCAACATTAGCGACCAATCATTAAGCCTCGAAGATTCAGTAGTTTGGTGTAATTAAGGCACATTGCTTACACATGGATACCTTCCACTGAATTTTATCCCTACCTAGCCGATTATTTCGTAGTCTGATTACTTCAGTATCCCTCTCTTAGACAGTCAACCATTTAGGAGTCGTCTAGGTCTAGGTCAACCCTAGTATAGGCTTGTTTGATTTTTCTTTATTTTTGTTTGTTTATTTGTTTGTTTGTTTTTTCTTTTTGTTTGTGTTTGTTGTGAAATGAATTATAACCGAAAATTTTCAGCTTTAATATGAATTTTTTTCAACCCTACCACATTTGATTCGGATAACTCCAATCCAGTTTAGTACAACATGAACCAATCAAATAGCCCGGATTGGATATATTCGACTCAATATAACCCATATCCTTACTCTTATGACCAAAGTTTTCAAAATAATATCAACTCTTCATGGAGTCAAAGGGGATTCCCCTCCCCTAAGTCAAATTTACAATCACTGATTGCAAAATAAAAGCAATGAGAATCACCGTCTGACTTTGGGCTAATGGGTCGTGTCCACGAGGAGGAATACGATAAAAGCTTTTTATTGTTTTTGTTTAGAAGCAAAGAATGATGTTGATTTTTTTTTACATTGAAAAAGTGAATGGAGAGTAAGAAAGTGATTAAAAGAAAAATTGAAAACTTAGAGAAGGCTTTGGAAAAGGTGATCTTTAAAAAGATTGAAGAGTGATTTGTTGTTTTTAATATAGGAAGAAGATCTGGGCTCACTATCTTACTACTCAATGATGTGTTCTTCTCTTGAAATTCTTAATGCCTCAACTTGATCATAGGCAAAAACTTAAGCTTTAGTTTCGAAAGTCTTAAGCAAAGCAAATAAGATTGTTTGGAAAAGTTTAACTCTTTTTCTTAAGAAATTCTCTTGAACTGAATGTTAAATCTTCAAGTTTTCTTTCAAGTATGAAATAAAAGTAAGTTCAAATGATATTTTAAAAGAAATAGAAGTTTATAAATTCAAACCCATTCTCATGTGCCTTCAAGAACACTTTCAAAAAATAAAGACTTAATTTAAGGCATACATATGATTCTGTTGGGTTCTTTACATCAAAACCATTCAAAACAAGAGGGATCGAAGAGAGGAACGATAGTGAGCCCAGAAAATAAGTTTAGCTACTCATGAATGATGTAAAACAAGACATGTAAATAAAACAAGACATACCCGTAAATTGGAGTAGAAGAAGAGACAGCTTAATCCTTTATTAATGTCACTTCAATCTTCAGATTACAATTACTCTATTCCTCTCTCTCACTGGTATTTGAACTAAACTATAAATTAAAAAAATAGAGATACAATTTCTCTATACTATCTAACAAAGAACCTAAACCCTAAAAACAAAGAGAAAAATTTAAACTAATTTTCGGTCCTTTTTTCTCTGAAAATGTAGTATTTATAGGCAAAAACCAAACGGGGGAGGGCGTATGAAGATAGGGGAAGAAAACGCTCCCCCAACTACCTCAAGCCATGGTGTGGCCAGGTGGCCACAACTGATTGGAGGCTTTCCCTCACTTGGTGATTCCCCTTTATCTCCTGCTGGTTTTCCCGTTTCAGCTCCAGAATTTGACAAAATGGCCTTTAATCTTTGGATTTAACCACTTGATTTGGGAAGATTAATTTTAACCAATTTTTAACCTTTCTGATTTTTCATGATCTGCCTTGATCTTCTGATTTTAAATTAATTCTGAATTAAATCAGAATTTGATGGGCTTTTGGGCTCGTTTCTCTTTCATTTCCTTTAGCAATGGGCCTGCATTTTATAAAAAAAAAGACTTATTAATATGATTTATTAGATAATAAATATGATAATGTGATAATATATATGCAATATATATGACCGATCACACCCCCACACTTATCTTTTGGCCGCCTTCGAGCAAAACATCAAAACTAATCCTAATCAATTATTAGACTACTCTCGCGGGTCACTGGATTTCATTGAGCATGTGTAATAAGCCGTTAAACCTCTAGGTTATCCCTGGAGGATGAGTTTTGTCTCGTGAGGGTTTTCAGTGGATTGCACCCACAAAATCCATAAAGAAAGAGAAAAAAGTTAGTATTTTCGAAAAACATTTTGAAAAGAGAGAAAAATATTTGAAGTATACTTGTAAGAGTTCAAGTAATCTATAAGTTATAAGAATATCGAATTTTTCATTCCTAAACCTAGTCTCTATTCAAAAACATGTCATCAATTAAAGTAAGGAGTCAAATTGTATTTCTCATCTAGTCTATTACTTTACCCTGAGTCATATGCACCTTCGTGACCGTGAAGTTTGACTGAGGGTTCTTTAACATTAACTCCTATGCCTTATTTATATTTATTTTTGGTGGTATTTGTTCCTCAATTCTATTAGGCTTTCTAATCTGCTCATGTAACGAGCCTTTAGTCGGTGACACCCAAACCGGATAGTCTTAGGGCACCAGGTGAGAAAACACCCTTAAGGACTTAAACACTCGAGCAGACAAGGCCACAACACTAAGGGGTTTTATTTATAAAATGTACCCCTTTTAGGCGTGAATACTTATGCTTCATGATGCACAAATACCCAACTTAATTCGAGGATATATATATATATATATATATATATATATATATATATATATATATATATATATATATATATATATATATATATATATATATATATTTCAAACTTATCTAATTATCTTTTGCATAAATATCAAGGCTTTCTTAGGCCAAAGCACCTAACTAATCAATAATTAGATTTGTTTATTATTCATATATATACATATATATTTTTTTCTTTTTTTTTATAAGGCATAAGAATCTTTGTTTTTGAACCCTAAGTATGTAAGTGTATAAGGTGTGCATATTTCTTCAAAATAAAGATCAAAACTAAATTAGTTTCATCAATTTTCTTCCTAACCCTGAAAATCAAACAAGTCATCTTATTTTGATCAAGTATAAGAAATCCTAATTATGATTTTTCTATTCCTTAAAATTGACTTAATTTCTTACAAAAAATATATCAAAATATTATTCTTTTCTTTCAAAAAAGTTATATATATATATTCTTTTTTTCTTTTCTTTTTATTAGTCATGTTAAAAGCCTCCCCATACTTATCTCATGCATTGTCCCCAATGTATGAAAGAAATGTATTGATGCATGAAATATAATGCAAAAGAGGAAAGTTACCGATATAATGGGTCAAAAAGACCCATAGCCGTTTCATTTATCGGCACCGATTCCAAGAAAGGTTTAAGGCGTTGACCATTTACTTTAAAGTCATTACCATTCTTGGTGTCACTGATCTCTACAACACCGTGTGAAAACACAGTTTTTACAATGAATGGCCCAGTCCATCTTGATTTTAATTTTCCTAGAAAAAGATGAAGCCTAGAATTATAGAGTGAGACTTTTTGTCCAGGGACAAAGGTTTTTCTTATGATGTGTTTATCATGAAAAATCTTAACTCTATCTTTAGTGATCTTAGCATTCTCATAGGCCTTATTTCTCAACTCCTCTAATTCGGAAATTTGTAATTTTCGAAGGTCACGGCCTTAGTCAAGTCGAAATTTAGCTGCTTGATTGCCCAAAGACCCTGTGCTCTAACTCAACGAGTAGGTAGTAAGCCTTCCCAAAGACTAACATATAAGGAGACATCCCTAGAATCGTCTTGAAAGTGGTCCTATAGGCCCATAGGGAATTTACAAGTTTGGTGGACCAATCTTTCTAGTTTTATTTCACAGTTTTCTTCAAAATAAGCTTGATTTGTCTATTGAAAATCTCAACCTGTCCGCTGGTCTGAGGATGATAAGGTGTGGACAACTTGTGAGTTATGACATACTTTCACATAAGAGCTTTAAAGGATCTATTGCAAAAGTGAGTACTATTATCACTGATGATAGCACGAGGGGTTCCGAAGCGTGAGAAAATGTTCTCTTTCAAAAACTTTATGACAACTTTGTTATTATTAGTTCTACTAGGAATAGCTTCTACCCACTTAGACACATAGTCTATAACAACCAATATGTATTGGTTACCAAATGAGTTAGGAAATAGACCTATAAAGTTAATGTCCCAAACATCAAAGAGTTCTATTTCTAGAGTTGGGTTGAGGGGCATCATATCTCGTTTTGAGATCCTTCCTACCATCTGGCATCTAGGACACGTTTTGCAAACTTCATAAGCATCTTTGAACAAAGTAGGCCAATAGAACTCACTTTGTAGCACCTTTTCAGCAGTCTTGCGAGGACTAAAGTGTCCACCACATGCAAGTTCGTGACAGAAGGATAAAATACTCTTAACCTCTTCATCGGGAATGCATCTCCTAATAATTTGGTCAGAACAGTACTTAAAAGATACGGTTCCTCCCAAAAGAAATACCAGACTTGAGATAAGAACCGGTATATATTATTTTTGGACCAATGAGATGGAGTTTTGTTTGTGACTAAGTAATTCACTATATCAGCAAACCAAGGTTCCCTAAAGACAGCGAAGAGATTTTTATCAGGAAAGTGCTCATTTATGAGCAATTCGGTGCATGGAGAATTTGAGATTCGCGAGGGATGGTCAACAACGACATTTTCTACGCCTTTCTTGTCTCGAATCTCGAGATTGAATTCTTGAAGAAGGAGGATCCAATAAATGAGTCGGGCCTTGGCATCCTTCTTCATCATAGGTACCTAAGCGCAGAATGATTGGTGAAAATTGTGATTTTGGACCCTAGTAGGTAGGGACAAAATTTCTCTAAGGCAAATGCTACTGCCAAGAATTCCTTCTCAGTAGTAGTGTAGTTCAATTGAACATCGTTGAGAGTCCTACTAGAGTAGTAAATCATATGCTGCTTGCTATCAATGCGCTGTCTTAGGACAGCGCCTATGACAAAATCAGAAGCGTCGCATATGATTTCGAACAGCTTAGACCAATCCGGTGCAGATATGATTGGTGCAGAAATAAGCTCTCTCTTAAGCTTCTCTCAAGAATTCATATATTCAGTATTGAAAGTGAAGGACACGTTCTTAGCTAACAGATCAGTTAAGGGTCTAGCAATCTCACTAAAATCCTTGATAAATCTTCGGTAAAAACCGGTGTGTCCTAAGAAGGATCGAATATCCTTCACGCATTTGGGCATGGGAAGCTTAGCAATAATCTCAATCTTGACTCTATCCACTTCAATTTCTTTCTTGGAGATTTCATTACCCAAGACAATTTCATGTCTTACCATGAAGTGGCATTTCTCCCAGTGTCAGATTTTTCTCAGCACAATGTTGGAAGACAAGTTCTAAATGGTGAAGACATTGAGTGAATGAATCTCCGTAGATGGAGAAATCATCCATGAAGATTTCTAAGAATCGTTCCACCATATCAGAGAAAAGACTCAACATGCAACGTTGAAACATTGTTGGGGCATTGCACAAGCTGAAAGGCATTCGACAATAAGCAAATATCCCAAATAGACATGTGAACGTAGTCTTTTCTTGGTCCTCAGGAGAAATAGGAATCTGATTATACCCTGAGTAACCGTCCAAGAAATAGTTGGCCAACCAATCGTTCAAGCATTTGATCAATGAAGGGGAGCGAGAAATGGTCCTTACAAGTTGCTGCATTAAACTTCCTATAGTCAATGCAAACTCGAATCTTCGTGGGAAGTCGAGTTTGGACCAACTCTTTATTCTCGTTTTCTACTATGATAAAACTGGATTTCTTTGGAACCGAGTGGACATGACTGACACATTGGCTATCCAAAATGGGATAGATTATCCCATTATCTAAGAGTTTCACAATTTCAGCATGAATAGCCTCTTGCATATAGGGTTTAACCTACGTTGTGGGTCTCTTTTTGATGTTGCATCTTCATTGAGATTAATGCAATGTTGAACTATGGTTGGACTCAATCCCTTTATATCAATCATAGTCCAACCAATGGCTTCCCTATGTTTTCTCAGAATTGCTTTAAGATCTTCTTCTTGCCCGTCATTTAAATGGAAGGCAATAATGACAGGAAAGGTCTCTTGTTCGCCTAGATAGACGTACTTGAGATGCGCATGTAAGGCTTTTAATTCTATAGAAGAGGAAGGCTCACTGGAAGGATGAGTCAAATTTGTTGGCACAATATTTGGTGAAATAAGGTTCGAGGCCCAATTCACAGTAGACTCGACAATCTGATCAAGATTAAAGTCGTCAGACTCTAACCCGAAGTCACACTCAGTTTCTAGTTCTAATTCTTCCCTGTGTTCACTTGTCAAATTCTTAATGAGGTTGACTTCAAATGTTTGATCCTCAACATCACGAGTTGTTTTCCTAAGTTGAAGACATTGACTTCTCTAGTCATGTCCCCAAAGGTTAACCTCATGAACCCATTACTATAATTGATGATGACATTGACAGTAGCAAGGAATGGTCGCCTTAGGATAACAGGAGTTTGAGCCCTAGGATTGGACACAGATTGTCTCTAAAACTATGAAATCAATAGGGTAAATAAACTCCCCGATCTGGATAAGGACATCATTATTTCCCCCTTTGAAACTTTCACTGAACGGTCAGCCAGTTGGATAGTGACTCGAGTTGGACTAAGATCGCCCAAGCCGAGTTGTTGATAAACTAAGAATGGGAGCAAGTTGATACTTGCCTCGTGTTGATACTCTAAAAAAGACAAGATTCCTAACTGCCTGAACAATGTCTAACTTGTTGACATCTACAAAAGACAAGCGGCAGACAAGCTAACGATCAGTTCTTTACCCATCTTAAAGGGACGTATCAATCAACTTGGACTCTACTGATCCAGTGAAGCAGACAGTAAGCGGAGAAAAGCTCGTGAGAAGACCCAAGCATGTCCAGAGACACTAAGTTAGCTCAACACTTTGTCTCGCACGAGCCCACGAGATAAGTCTCGCATAAGAAGCCAAAGTTGCTTAGCATCACAGGAAGCTCCTTCACAGTCTTGCTGCAAGCTAACTTACAACTTCGCATAGAAATGCTCAGTTAACTCCGTAGAGAGTTAGCTTCGCTCGAAGCCCCAGGCAGCTGCGCAAAAGGGTAATTGGTAGCTTCGCCACAAAGTTATCCAGCTCTGCTGAAGAGCTTTCTTTTAACTTCGCCAGATGCTTCTCCCAGCTCCGCCATGAGCTCAAGGCAACGACTCCGCTGCGGGTCTTCTATGGTCACCTTTGACCAATCAAATCTCTAGATGAGATCAAATCTAATTGAGATCAAATTTGGCAGTTGCTTGCCATGATCTTTTGACTCTCCCAATCAAATGAGAAGATCAGAAGAAATCTTTCAGGTATTTGGAAAGAATCAAGGGCGCATCCCTCATTTAGCAGAGCGGATCAAAAGGCCAGTACTACTTGCTATTCCTAACTTCGCAAAAGCTGTCTCTAGCCTCGCGGCGAGGCTACTTTTCAGATGTAAAACAGATTGACTCAATCTGTTTTCATATTTTCAAGAGACAATTGTACCCCTGCTCTCTCTATAAATAGCGTACCAAGGAGGAGAGGCAAAAAAAAAGAAGAGAGGAGAGAGACGACTAAAGACAAAGATCTATTCTCTTACTTTCAAGAATTCAGAGAACTACTTCTCTAATCAGGGTGCTAATACCCTAAGATCTTCCTCCCTCTAAAGGAATCTCCGGAACCAGGCGAGAAGGAATTCCCAAGTGGAGGCAGTTTGAGAAGTAACAAGAGGGTTCTACCAACCTTCTGTTCTCCGATTCCCCAAACCAGGTGAGAAGGGAATCCCATCGGCAGCAGTCTGATTGTCTGATCGATCGCATTGTCAAAGGGATAAAGTGATCGCGCGCTGATCAGATTCCTACTGGCACACTTCCCCAGAAATCTCAGAGGAGATCTACCTGTATTCTTTTTATTGAAATACACCTAGAGGGGGGGTGAATAGGTGTAATTGCTAATCTAATGATCTTTTTAAACTTATGAAATGAGTGATGCAACAATCTCTCAAAAACACGACTAAGAGCCGAATACCCCTTGCGAGGTTCTGAACTCCTTCCTCCCAATTCCCCTTAAATGGGTTAGAGGTGCGCAATGCAACCGTGTTGTATTGAGGTGTGATTGATCAATGCCAAGTATGATGATGAAAATGAAGAGCTCACAATGTAACACAACAAGTATATCAACACAAGATTCCACAAGTAAAATAACAAGTAAAGTAAACAAATAAGGATTGCACAAATAAAGGTTAGTTCTCAAGCAATAAATTGGAAATGATATAAAGCAAGAAAGTAAGCAAGAAGAACGCCAAGGCAATCGCAAACAAGATGATTTGTTTCGAGGTTCGAGCCCGTTGCTCTAGTCCCCGCCTTCACCTCCGTGAAGGGTTTCCACTATCCCCTTAGGATCCCGTACAAGTTAGGCCTTCAAAGACCTCAAGCCCGTAGCTTCACCTTACAAAGAAACTCCACCGAGGAGCTTGTCTCCACAAGAACAAGAATTACAAATAGTGATCTTTAACTAGACCACAACACTCTTTTACAAACACTCTCACTCTTTTACAACTTCACCTATAGAAAGAATATGAAATTTTTGGCTCTATGAAGTGTGGTGAGGAAAGCTTCAGTTGTAGAGTGATATTAGAGATCAAACAACAACTGAAAAACCAATTTTGAAAGAATGGAAATGAAAGCTTTAAACTATTTTTCTCTTTCTCTTGAAAACTATGAAAACTTGTATTTTTCTTGGTAAATAACTAAGGCCTATTCCCCACTATTTATAGGGAGAGAATAGGTTAAAACTCTGATTTTTCCAGCTAATTTGATCAGAAAAAGAGTCCCAACAACTCCTAAAAACTCTGTTAAAGAGAAAACCAAAAACAAATTTTCAGAAATTCCAAAAGAAGAAAGAGCCGTTATGGCTGATGCAGGCCTACCGGTCGACTGCCGGTCGACCGGGTCCCTGCTGGCAAAAGAGCCGTTGGAGCTTCGGTCGACTGCCAGTCGACCGATCCAACAAAGGAAACACAGTTTCCTTCTATCGGTCGACCGACCCAGTCGACCGAAAAGATACAGAGAGCAAAACATCTCTTTTCCGGTCGACCGGTATGTAGGTCGGTCGACCGACAGACATGCACAGCCTGTGCATGTCTGGACACAGCAGCCGGTCGACTGCCGGTCGACCGGTCTGCCTGAAATAGATATTTTTTTTGGGCAGATTTTTGAGATAGAAAATTTTGTAAAAAATCTTTAAAAAATCTGAAGTTAAGTGTTATGCAGAAAATAGTTTATATCATGTTTTAAACAAGTTTTTGAAGATATAAAGCTTTGAGTCCATGTATGTATAAACTAAGGCATAAACTTAGAAATAAACATTTTCAAAAACAAAGGAAACATACAAAACAAGTGTGTGTGCAAATCCTAGAGCCAAATTTCACATATTCTATCTTTAATAAAAACTACACTTACAAACTTCTAGGTCTTCAAGACTTCAACAAGGGCTATCTTCACTTGATCTTCAATATTATTCTTTGAGCCCAATTTGACTTGTCTTGAGTCCAATGTACCTTCCTTTAGGGAAGAATTCATCTCTTTAATATATAAACCTGAAACACACTTAAACAACAATTTATATTAGTACAAATAACTAATATGTTTTGTAATCATCAAAATACACTAAACATGGGTTGATTGTAACCTTGGGCCAACAATCTCCCCCTTTTTGATGATGACAAAACATATGAGTTATTAAACAAATAAAAGAGGAAAGAGCTTGGAGAGCTCCCCCTTAAACAATGCTATGTATTTAACATGAATATGAACAACTATGTAAGCATACATAAAGCATTGAAAAATATCATCACCAAAAATAAACTATCATAAGGAATAACAAAATTTAAAACAAACCATATATTTTTCCTCCATATATTTTTCCAAACTTATATATATTTATATTTCTCCCCCTTTTTGTCATACATCAAAAAGGGTTAAAAAAAAATTTAAGACAAAACAAAACAAACATATTAGAAACCAAAACAAAACAAACTAAGATATTTTAAGTATCAATCTTACATACATTCAATTCACCACAAATAAATGAACATCTTGCATAATCTAAAGGTTTTGTGAAAATATCTGCAAGTTGAAAATCTGTGGAAACAAAATCAATATCTATGTCACCTTTTTCAAAGTGATCTCTAAGAAAATGATATCTAATGTCTATATGTTTGGTTTTACTATGTTGATTAGCATTTTTGGTCATGTGAATAGCACTAGTATTATCACAATAAATCTTAACATGATCAAAATGTAAATCAAAATCGAGAAGAGTATGTTTCATCCAGAGTACTTGTGCACAACAAGCTCCGGCTGCTACATACTCCGCCTCGGCGGTTGAAAGGGCTACACTATTTTGCTTCTTGGAAGACCAAGACACAAGACAATTGCCCAAGAATTGGCAAGTGCCACTTGTGCTCTTCCTATCTACCCTACAACCGGCATAGTCGGCATCCGAATAACTAGTCATGGTAAATTGGTTAGTTTTCGGATACCACAACCTAAATCAATTGTGCCCTTAAGATACCTAATTATGCGTTTTACCGCTATTAAGTGTGATTCCTTAGGACATGATTGAAAGCGTGCACATAAACATACGGAAAACATTATATCCGGCCTACTAGCCGTAAGATAGAGTAAACTACCAATCATGCTACGAAATAATTTGATGTCTACTTCCTTACCTTGTTCGTCCTTGTCAAGTTTCGTAGTGGTTGCCATGGGAGTCTTTGCTACTTTGGATCCTTCAAGCCCGAACCTCTTGATGAGTTCTTTGGTGTACTTGGCTTGGTTGATGAATGTCCCATCACTACGTTGCTTGATTTGAAGTCCAAGGAAGAAGTTGAGCTCTCCCATCATAGACATCTCGAATTCCTTTTTCATGCATGACTCAAAATTCTTGCAAAGTGAAACATTAGTAGATCCAAAAATAATGTCATCAACATAAATTTGAACTATGAGGATATCTTGATCTATATGTTTGGTAAATAATGTTTTATCAACTTTTCCTTTCTTAAAATCATTTGAAATCAAAAATGAAGACAATCTTTCATACCAAGCCCTAGGGGCTTGTTTTAAACCATATAGTGCTTTATCTAATTTATAAACATAATTAGGGTGTGTAGGATCAACAAACCCGGGGGGTTGTTCAACATACACCTCCTCATCAATATAACCATTAAGAAAAGCACTCTTTACATCCATTTGAAATAACTTAAATCTTTAAATGAGGCATATGCTAAGGTCATCCGTATAGCTTCGAGCCGTGCTACGGGTGCAAAGGTTTCTTCAAAATCGATTCCCTCGATTTGAGTGTAACCTTGGGCAACTAACCTAGCCTTGTTTCTAACTACATTACCCGATTCATCCAACTTGTTCTTAAAGATCCATTTAGTACCAATAGTTGGTCTATCTTGGGGCCTAGGAACAAGATGCCATACTTGGTTGCGCTCAAATTGATTGAGCTCCTCTTGCATAGCAAGCAACCAATATGAATCGGCCTCGGCCTCGAGGACATTTTTAGGTTCTATGTGTGAAATAAAAGCAAAATTACCACAAAAATCTTGAATCTTAGAGCGAGTGGTTACCCCTTTTGATACTTCACCTATGACGAGGTCCTTGGGATGATGAGGATTGAATCTCCAATCCTTTGGTAGTGGTTGAGAGGGCTCCTCTTCATTTGCTTGATGTTTATTTCCTTGAGCCTCTTCCACTTTGGCTTCACTTCCATCACCATCCTTTGGCTTGTCTCCCATGGTAGAAGCATCCTCCAAGGTCACTTTCTCCAAACCTTCATCTAAAGCATCAATTTCTACACAATTCTTAACAAACTTGTTAGATTCCTCAAATTTAACATGAATAGATTCCTCAATAGTCAAAGTTGACCTATTGAAGACTCTATAAGCCTTACTAGTATTTGAGTAACCTACAAAAATAGCCTCATATGATCTAGCATCAAATTTTCCCAAATTAATATTTGTATTTAAAACAAAACATTTGCAACCAAACACTTTGAAATAAGAAACATTGGGTTTTCTAGAAAAATACATCTCATAAGAAGTCTTAGTAGTATTTTTACATAGGAAAACACGATTTGCAATGTAACATGAAGTATGAACGGCCTCGGCCCACAAATAATGTGGTAGACCATATTCATTTAACATTGTCCTAGCCATCTCTTGTAAAGTACGATTTTTCCGCTCAACTACTCCATTTTGTTGTGGAGTTCTAGGACAAGAAAGTTCATGTTTTATTCCATGTTCCTCACAAAAAGTGGTAAAGGGAAGGTTAATGAACTCACCTCCTCTATCACTTCTTATTTTAATTATTGAGGAGTCATTTTCCTTTTCAACTCTTTTCTTAAAGGCTTGAAAATGTGAAAAGGTTTGACTTTTATGTTCAAGAAAATAAACCCAAGTAAAACGCGAAAAATCATCTACTAAAACATAAGTAAATCTACTCCCACTTAAACTTTTGGTTTGTGTTGGGCCAAATAAATCCATGTGGATTAGCTCCAATGGACGTGATGACATGATGTCCTTAATTGATTTGAATGAGGACTTAGTTTGTTTCCCAAATTGACATGCGTCACAAACTCGGTCCTTTTCAAAGTTCAATGAAGGAATACCCTTCACCATTTCCTTAGAGTTAAGCCTAGAAATATGGTCAAAAGAAACGTGGCGTAATCTCCTATGCCATAACCAAGAGTCGTCATTGAGGGCTTTTAAACATGTTATATTACAAGACATATTTAGCATATCTATCATATATACATTACTTTCACGAAAACCGGAAAATACACAAACATTGAAAGTTCTATCAATTACTTTACAAGCAACATTGTCAAAAACTACATCAAAACCTTTATCACAAAGTTGACTAACACTCAAGAGATTATGCTTGAGGCCATCAACTAAAACCACATTTTCAATTAAAGGAGAGGTGCCAAGTTTTACATTACCAATACCGATGATTTTACCCTTGGCGTCATCTCCGAAGGTGACGGTGCCACCTTCATGATATCTTGATAGGGTTGCGAAATTGTTGATGTCCCAAGTCATGTGCCTTGAGCAACCGCTATCAAGATACCATAAACCTCTACGTCTTTGGGCTTTGGAAAGTACCTACATCATTTAAAACAATTGTTGATTTTGGTACCCAAACTTTCTTGGGTCCTTGAAAGTTAGTGTTACGAACCCAAACATTATGATGTGATGCACTTAGTCTATCATAACAAAATTAGCTAAGTGTCCTTTCCGTCCACAATGTGAACATGAGTATACTTTTCTATACATGAATGCATGGTGTGTATGTGAAGTGTGAGCATGCTTTGGGGGTTTATCATGATGCATAGGTTGTGTAGCATGTACATGAGCATGAGCATGAGCATGATGAATATTTTTCTTAGGAGCTTGTTTCTTAGGAAACATATTCTCCATCTTCTTCTTATCAAACTCACTACACTTTTTCAAAACAACATCTAATGAGTCTATTCTTTCCTTAAGCATGGCAATCTCATTAGAATCTACAAATGGGGTCTTTCCTTTACAAGCAATCTTATATTTTTCAAAATCATTTTTAGTGGAAACTAAAGAAGAATGCAAGTCATTATTTTCTTTAGAAAGATTTAACACTTGAATATTCAAAGATTCATTATCCTTTTTCATTTTCAAGTACTTTTTCTTCATGAAGTCATAATTTTGAGAAAGTTCTATAAATGCTTCTCCTAGCTCATCCATGGATAAATCATCATCAAGAAGAGTTGAGGGGTTACCTTGCTTGTGCTCTCATTTGCCATGAAGCACATGTTGGCGGTGTCGATCTCCTCCTCGGATTCACTTTCGTCATCCCATGTTGCTTTCATAGCCTTCTTCTTGTATGGCTTCTTGGATGAAGATGGCTTCACTTGGTCCGGACACTCCGCTACAATGTGTCCTGGCTTTTGGCAATTAAAGCAAATGATCTTCCTTTCTTCCTTGCCTCCTTGCCATCTCCTCTTCCTTGGAACTTTGCCTTGTTGTACATCCTCCGGACATTTTTGACTAGAAGTGAGAGCTCCTCGTCATCTTCTTCTTCGTCATCTTCGTCGGAGTAGGTAGCATGACTTTTGAAGGCAATGGTCTTCTTTTTGGAGGGTGCCATGTCCTCCCTTGCCTTCCTCTCCATCTCATGGGTTTTTAAATTCCCAATGAGTCCGATGAGCTCAATCTCATCTTTATCATTGAGTTCCTTCAATGTTGTAGCTTTCACTTCCCATGATGGAGGGAGAGCCCGGATGATCTTTCTCACCCTTTGGTCGTTGTTGATGTCTTCACCTAGAGAAGAAAGCCCATTAGTAATCTTAGTAAATTTAGTAACCATATCATCTATGGTTTCATGTTCTTGCATGCTAAAATTTTCATATTGGGACCGAAGAAGGTCTATCTTGGCCCTCTTCACTTGTGATGTCCCCTCATGTGTTACTAGCAAATGGGTCCAAATCTCATAGGCGGATTTGCAATGGATGACTCTAGCTATATCATCATCATTGAGGGCTTGTAGGAGTGCATAATGAGCCCTAGCATTGGCATCAAACTCCTTGGTCTCAATTTCGGACCAAGTAGATTCATCACCATCGGGGGCACTAAATTGTTTAGTCACGGCCTTTGCAACTCGGCTACCTAGAGATTGCAAGAAAACGGTCATCTTAACCTTCCATATGGGAAAGTTAAGTCCATCAAACTTAGGGGGTGTCTTAATACCATCGGCCATGTTTACTATGTGGAAATGAATGAAATGATTAGCAATATGAGGATCTCTCTAAGGTTGTTAAGCCAAATCCTAGAGTCCAAGCTCTGATACCAATTGAAATACACCTAGAGGGGGGTGAATAGGTGTAATTGCTAATCTAATGATCTTTTTAAACTTATGAAATGAGTGATGCAACAATCTCTCAAAACACGACTAAGAGCCGAATACCCCTTGCGAGGTTCTGAACTCCTTCCTCCCAATTCCCCTTAAATGGGTTAGAGGTGCGCAATGCAACCGTGTTGTATTGAGGTGTGATTGATCAATGCCAAGTATGATGATGAAAATGAAGAGCTCACAATGTAACACAACAAGTATATCAACACAAGATTCCACAAGTAAAATAACAAGTAAAGTAAACAAATAAGGATTGCACAAATAAAGGTTAGTTCTCAAGCAATAAATTGGAAATGATATAAAGCAAGAAAGTAAGCAAGAAGAACGCCAAGGCAATCGCAAACAAGATGATTTGTTTCGAGGTTCGAGCCCGTTGCTCTAGTCCCCGCCTTCACCTCCGTGAAGGGTTTCCACTATCCCCTTAGGATCCCGTACAAGTTAGGCCTTCAAAGACCTCAAGCCCGTAGCTTCACCTTACAAAGAAACTCCACCGAGGAGCTTGTCTCCACAAGAACAAGAATTACAAATAGTGATCTTTAACTAGACCACAACACTCTTTTACAAACACTCTCACTCTTTTACAACTTCACCTATAGAAAGAATATGAAATTTTTGGCTCTATGAAGTGTGGTGAGGAAAGCTTCAGTTGTAGAGTGATATTAGAGATCAAACAACAACTGAAAACCAATTTTGAAAGAATGGAAATGAAAGCTTTAAACTATTTTTCTCTTTCTCTTGAAAACTATGAAAACTTGTATTTTTCTTGGTAAATAACTAAGGCCTATTCCCCACTATTTATAGGGAGAGAATAGGTTAAAACTCTGATTTTTCCAGCTAATTTGATCAGAAAAAGAGTCCCAACAACTCCTAAAAACTCTGTTAAAGAGAAAATCAAAAACAGATTTTCAGAAATTCCAAAAGAAGAAAGAGCCGTTATGGCTGATGCAGGCCTACCGGTCGACTGCCGGTCGACCGGGTCCCTGCTGGCAAAAGAGCCGTTGGAGCTTCGGTCGACTGCCAGTCGACCGATCCAACAAAGGAAACACAGTTTCCTTCTATCGGTCGACCGACCCAGTCGACCGAAAAGATACAGAGAGCAAAACATCTCTTTTCCGGTCGACCGGTATGTAGGTCGGTCGACCGACAGACATGCACAGCCTGTGCATGTCTGGACACAGCAGCCGGTCGACTGCCGGTCGACCGGTCTGCCTGAAATAGATATTTTTTTGGGCAGATTTTTGAGATAGAAAATTTTGTAAAAAATCTTTAAAAAATCTGAAGTTAAGTGTTATGCAGAAAATAGTTTATATCATGTTTTAAACAAGTTTTTGAAGATATAAAGCTTTGAGTCCATGTATGTATAAACTAAGGCATAAACTTAGAAATAAACATTTTCAAAAACAAAGGAAACATACAAAACAAGTGTGTGTGCAAATCCTAGAGCCAAATTTCACATATTCTATCTTTAACAAAAACTACACTTACAAACTTCTAGGTCTTCAAGACTTCAACAAGGGCTATCTTCACTTGATCTTCAATATTATTCTTTGAGCCCAATTTGACTTGTCTTGAGTCCAATGTACCTTCCTTTAGGGAAGAATTCATCTCTTTAATATATAAACCTGAAACACACTTAAACAACAATTTATATTAGTACAAATAACTAATATGTTTTGTAATCATCAAAATACACTAAACATGGGTTGATTGTAACCTTGGGCCAACACTTTTTACTTCAAAGAATTACTTGTAATTTCGCTCCTCGATATTGTTTTGTAAGTTTTCCCTTTGCAAAATCAATGGAAAATAAGATGGCGACTCCGCTGGGGAAGCGCATTCTCCACTGCTAAGAATCAAGTGTCGCAATGCGACGAACAGACCTTCAGGTCTACTGCTGAGTGCAAGGAAGTCGGCGCAGCCAGAACCCCTCTGGCTAATTCTTCGAAGCAAGTCTTTGTCGAGACAGATAAGGCTCTCTGCAAGCCTACTACGGTCTTCTGACGCAACAAGGAGGGTCAGGATCTTGAGCCTATTACCTTCAAAAACCTGGTCGTTCATTTCGACCAAGGAAAATTCGAAGAACTCCTCTCTGGAGGTGGTCCAATGCTCGACGCAAAGAAGCATAGGAAGGTCTCGGTGACCAAAGTTTCAGAGCAGAAACCAGCCCTAGATGGGCGAGTAGCCGAACGAATTTCCTCCCAACTCCTCTCAGCCTCGCGTGAGGCTAGCCAGGTTCCCTGCGAACCTAAATCTCCTCTTCCAAAGCAGATGTGGAGGCCAAAGCAGAAAGCTCTATATGAAGCTTCAGGCGTAGCTACGCCACAAGCTCGCCTATCATGCGAAGACAAAGGCAAAATGCCTGCCTACTTCGCCGAGGTCATTAGCCGTGAAGCTAAAACGGAGATCATACCTTCGCCTAATTATGAAGCAGCAACTCCTCGCGCCAACCTTGTTCTTATGAGCGAATTTACTGATGACATGGCAAACACAATGCCAGTACCTCAGGGTACGCGCGGAGTTCCCAGCCGCAAGGCTAGGACTAAAGCACCTAGCAGTTGTTGGCCCAAAGGCCTTCCACTCTAGTTTTGATGATGATTAACTCATGTAGTTATGTTTACTAATAATCTTGTGTTGTTTAAGTTTCAGATCATTAACCAAGATATTAGTTGGTGATTAGCTTCAACAAGGTGTTTAGAAGCTTTTCATGATGATTCCAGGGCCAAAGCGTCAAGATCACACATTGCCTAGCCCTTGGATGGAGTTTTGGAGCAAGTCTTCTTGATGACACAAAGACTTAGGTATCCATAGTTTGGATAGTGTGTTTTAGATCCATTTGTAAAGCTTAGTATAGTTGATATGCTCAAGTGCACATACACACACGTTTTATGTTTTGAATTTGGTTTTCATGAATAGTTTGATCAAAACAAGTTTACTTTATTTCTATGTATATTAGATATGTTCTAGATATACATACATGCTTATATGACTTATACAAACTTAGTTTGACATACCGATTCATGTAGTTTTATGTTTTGGTATAAAACATATTTTTGAAATTAAAGACAAAAACTATGATATATTTGTTGAATGTATATTAGACCTATATCCATATGCATCATGCTTAATAATGTTCAAATATCATGTTTTTGTATTTCTATAAGTTTTAGGAAAATCAGATTTCCTATTAAAAAATCAAGTTTGATAAAAATACAAGTTTTGTTTTTGATAAAATTGGCAAGACACAAAAATGAATTGAATATGTTGATACATGTCTTGAAACTTTTATCACTTGTTTGAGTTTTGATAAAAATATTTTTGGTGATTTTTAGAAGTATTAAAAGATTTTTATAAAATATTTTTCCCAAGTTTTCTAACTTAGTTTTCTGGTCCAGGACTCAACCAGTCGACTAAGCCAGGTTATTAGTCGACTTGGCTGATGTCCGGTCGACCGGACGTGCACAGATCTGTGCACGTTTGGAGTCACTGGGACGGTCGACCGAGCCGGTCGACCGGGTCTGGGAGCTCTGTTCTCGGGTTGTTTGGGTCGACCGTGCTGGTCGACCGGGATGAGAGCTCTGCTCTCTGTTTGTTTGGGTCGACCGGGCCGGTCGACCGCTGTTGCCCAACGGTCATATTTCTGACCGTTGGCGGTCGACCAGGTCGGTCGACCGGCAGCCTGTTAGAGCTGCCAGCTCAGCTCTAACGGCTAGTTTTCTGTTGGGCCTATATAAACCCCATCTCTTTGGGGATTTTGGCCAAGTTTTTGAAGAAAAAAATTCTGGTTTTCTGAAGTGTTTAAAAGAGTTTTTCAAAAGTGTTTGGGGCTTTAATCTTTCAATCTTTATTGTTTTTGGGTTTTTGGAAAATCAAAGAAAACTAGGGTTTTGGGATATTGATTTGATCTTTAATTTCTATCACATACAAGAGATTTCCTAAGTAGTTTTTCTTTATTGCTTGTTTCCAAAACACCTAGTTTCCAAACTTGAGCTATCACCTATCCTAATCTATTTAGGATCTTGTTTTTTGTGGAAAAGAAAAGAGAAAAGAAAGAGAGATTAAGTTTGTGGTTTTTGGAACCACTTGTTGTAAACACCCTTATTCTTGTTGTATCCCTCTTCGGTAGAGGTGATCGGGTGATTGGTTTGTATCCCTCAAGTGTGAGGTGATTGAGTTTGGTTGTGGTTGTTGTATTGGCTATGGGCCTTATCCCTCTTCGGTAGAGGTGGATTGTGGTTGTATAGCCTCGGTGGCTTTGTAAAGGTTGAGAGAGGAGTTTGGTACTCCTATAGTGGATTGGGAAATCCTACACGGTGGTGTAGGCGGGGATGTAGAGTTGGGTACTCGAACCTCGAAATAAATCTTTGTGTTAGCGTTTGATCCAATTTCTCTCAACTGTATTCTTTTTACATTTGTGCAAAGCATTATTCTCATTGCAATATCATACATATCATACATTGCTTATTGTGCCTTGCATAATCCATATTGCTATATCCTTGATTGCCTGGCTTGATTGTGTGTGCACATTGCTTGGATTGCTTGTGTGTGTGTGCCCAACTTATACTCATCCAACAAGAGCTTCACATAGCGCCTCAACCCATTTCAAGGGAAATCAAGGGGAGTTAGTCCAGAGCCTCGCAAGGGGAATTCGGCTACACTTGTTGTATTGTATTAGTTTGTGCATAATTTGCATTAGCTTCCGCATTTAGCGCACTTAGTTTTGCATTAAGTTTTAGATTAGCACTAACACCTATTCACCCCCCCTCTAGGTGTTTTTCAATTGGTATCAGAGCGGGTGCTCCTGATACTTAGGCTTAACATCCTAGGAGTGAGATCCATTTGCTTGCTAATCTATTGTTTGCATTTGCTTGTTTGCACACATTTAGTTTACCATGGCCTTCATGACCCCACCTATGTATGACCCTTCCAACATTCATGTTTGGAAGATTAGGATGACCGTTTATTTACAAACCCTAGGTCATAAAGTTTATCTTGCTATTATCAAGGAATCCTTCCTTAGTGATCGCAATCATATAGGGGCCAATGCACAAGCCCTAGAGGCCATTAGAAGCACATTACCTAAAGATTATCTTATGTGTGTTTCTAACATTGATTCCGCCTTTGCAGTGTGGAACAAATTGACAACAACAACCACCACCTCGGAGCTTCAAGTGCAAATTCAAGAAGAGGAATCTAGTGGAGAATCCGATTCTCAATGCTACATGGTCCAAGGGAATGACTCCCTTGAGGTACATTCGGAACCCCACTTAGATTGTGATGATAGTGCTAGTTCTTCATGTGATGATAATATTGATCCCCATGCTTTAAATAAAGAACTTTCTATTGTTTGTGAAAAATAATGGAAAATTATAAGATTTTGAAAAAAAAGTCTAGAAATTGAAAAAGAAAATAAGAGTTTACATTCTAGACTTGATGTTATTTTGCAAGAGAAAGAGGAGATTGCTAATGAGAGGGATTCATTAAAATCTCAACTTGATCTTGCACTTAAAGAAAATAACTTTTTGAAAAATAAAAATGATTGCCATGTTCTTTTGAAGAAAAATGATAACTTGTCTTCAAAAGTTGATTTTATTTTAAAAGAGAATGTTGATTTGAAAAATAAAATTATTTCCATTTCAAATGATTTAGATGTGTGTTTAAAGAAAAATGTTGTTTTGAAAAATAAGATTGATGAACATGTTTGCCATGCTAGGGTAGTTTCACCTAGATCACCCCTTGCATGCTCCACTTCTTCTATGATTAAAAATGATATAAATATGTTGAAGGAGAAAATAGATTGTTTGGGCTCCATTATGAGCCAATGTGCTAAGAACCATACACGATTAGAACCTTGATTCGAAAGAAACAAGTTCCATCATTTATGCATGCACACCCTCCACGGCATACACATGCTCCACACGGACACAGTCGACACATGTATGCTCATGTGTACACATGTACACATTGTGGCCGAAAAGGCCATCTTGCTAAATTTTGTTATGATAGATTAAATGTTTCAAATTTAGCAAAGAAATTTGTTTGGGTTAAGGAAGGGACTAACCCCCATGGACCCAACAAGATGTGGGTACCAAAGACCACCCCTCCTATTGTTTTTGATGTAGGTGTGGGCTCTCACATGACGTGAGAGTGATGACACCTGGAGTGGATGCGTTCCGGACTTAAAGGAAATCAATTGGATGCATCAATTTCAAGGGAAGATTTGGTGGAGATGACCACCATGTTTTGGAGACAAGGAGAGTTGCCTTCTAGGTTTTGGTAACAATTCTTAACTCCTTATTATTGTTTACATGCTTTCATATTGATGTTTTATAGCATGTTATCATTGTCTTTGGATTAGTATGTAAATCCCATGATTATTAGATCCTTGACATACATATATAGTATTTGAGACACACATGCTTGCATGAACCCATTCTTAGTGTTCTCACTTTTGTTTAAACTATAATGTACATCATGAATCTAATACATGTGAATTTACATAGTAATCATGTCTTAGTTTTATCATGATGATTTTTATCTTGTTTTTGATGCTTCATGTTAAGATTACTTGTTTAGATGTTAGTTTTCATTAAAACTAGGATTTATACTCGTACATATAGTGGGCCACAAATAAATCTATATATGTTTGAGTTGAATGCTTATTTGAACCCATTAAATGTGCTAATATAGTCTAGTTTTGATGATTCATACATTTTAAACTTGTATTCCCATTTTTGATTTGTTTTATGAGTTTTTCACTTCATGTATATGGTTGTATTGCCAAACTTTAAGATATACATGTATACCCCTTGAGTCATTTGCCTTTCATGCAAATCTATATATATGGACTCAATGGTGTTTAGGGATATGTATGTATACTTCTTGTGTTGACAATTCATACATATACCATGAAATGAAACTTATTTTGGTGAAGTTTTTCTTGATTTTGTGTTTAATTGTTTAACTTCATGTATATGTCTATCTTGTCCAAACTATTAGATATACATGTTTATCCTTTTTGAGCCACGTGCCTTAATGCATATATTTTGTGGACTCGTTGTGTTTTGGATATGTATGTATACTTTAGTTTGTATTAGACATACATATGCCATGAAGATTAAATAAGTTTTGATGATTTTCGTGTTTTCATGATTAAGGGATAATTGAGCTTAATGAAAAAATTTCATGATTATGATGTTCACATTGTATTTGTACACTCACTTTTATTGATTACTCATGTTTTGTTTTCATGAGTCAAAATTATGCTTAATTGGATTAGAGTGTTGATTTTCATGTGGATTTCATATTTCATGAAAAATATTTTTGTTTTATTCCTTACTTGAAGGATTTCGTACTAGTTTAAAAGATTTTCCATTTAACTAGTTACGGTATTCTTCACTTTGGTAGTGATTTTCAAACAAAACTATATTTTTAAATCTATTTTTGAAAACTCCTACCATCTATGGGCGGTTGGATGGGAGATCATGCTCATGTATGCTTTATAATGAAAATCATTTTAAACTTGATCATGAAATGGGTGGTAGTTGATATGAGTCATACACTTGATCTTATTGTTGTTTCAATTGGTATCATTGAATTCTTTCAATTGGTATCAATCTTGACATCCTTTTGTATACTCATATATGTTTTGTTTTATATATGTATGTTTACACTTCATATAGTATCAATTTCAATTGGTATCTATTTCTTACATACATATATAGATGATTTATTTGTGCTTATTATATCCCTATATCTTGAAGCACAAATTTTGGTTATGTTAAGCTTGAGTTTTTCAATTGGTATCATCTATTGGTGATTGGTACACATTCTATTTCATACACTTTTATTTGTGCTTAAGATATAAATTTTTCACAAAATCTTGTTTATGCTAGTGCTTGAGCTTCAATTTTGTTTCAATTGATTACTTTTAAATTGGTATCAAGCCAATGCATCCTTTTAGTTGGTATTTCATAAAGGGGGAGAAAATTTAATTTTGTACTTCAATTGGTAATTCTTCAATTGGTATTTGTTTCCCACTCTCTTACTTTATGATTGAAAATTTCATATTGGTATCACATGTTTAATATGAAAATTATTTACAATTGGTATCAAAATTTTGTTTAGACATTCAAATTTATTATGTTTAATTTCAATTGATATCAAGATGTTTCATGTGTTTTTGCTTAAAATTAGTATCTAAATTTTTTTTTTAAAAAAAATACAAAAGTTTTGATTTGTATTGACTATATGCATATAGATTCATGATGAGTGTATCTTGTATTGAAGAGCTTAACATCTCTTCGTTATGTGGTACACGTGTGTAGGGGGAGCTTCACATCTCCTCTTATTCATTACATAATGTGTGTTATGTGAATTAGGGCTTAACATCCCTCCTTCATGTAATGCATATGTGTAGGGAAGCTAACTTAGCGTCTTCCTCTTCATGAATGTATATAGCATATAACATCTATTGATCCATGTTTATTTTCAAGTGATATCAAGATGCTTCATTGACATATTTTTCTATTGATATCATGTTGTTTATAGTCACCCCTTATTGACAATTTTTTTTGTTTTAGACAAAAGGGGGAGAACATTGTTTTATTGTTTTGATTGTTTAACCCCTTCTTGATCTTTTTGCTTGACAAAAAGGGGAAGAAAAATTTGGTTGATTTGATTTTACTTTGTTTACCCCTTTGTTGATGATTGACAAAAAAAGGGAGAATTATTTGAGAGTTTAACATGTTTTTATATATGCATACTTATGTTTTTGCATATATTAAGTTTTATTGTTTATTGGTAAGTTTTAAGTTTTATTGGTATCTAGAGCATCTAGTGTTTTTGTTGTTAATGCTTTATTAATTTAATTGGTAACTAGAGCTTCTAGAACATGTGTTTGTTTATTGGTAAGTTTTAAGTTTTATTGGTATCTAGAGCATCTAGTGTTTTTGTTGTTAATGCTTTATTAATTTAATTGGTAACTAGAGCTTCTAGAACATGTGTTTGTGTTATGCATATTGATGCATACATGTTTATGCATACATGTTTATGCACATTGATTTCCATATCTTATTATTTATGTCTATGCATGAGTTAAGGGGGAGCTTCTTTGAAGCTTAACTTTAATCCATACATATATAACTCCATGAGTTTTGTCATCATCAAAAGGGGGAGATTGTTGGCCCAAAGGCCTTCCACTCTAGTTTTGATGATGATTAACTCATGTAGTTATGTTTACTAATAATCTTGTGTTGTTTAAGTTTCAGATCATTAACCAAGATATTAGTTGGTGATTAGCTTCAACAAGGTATTTAGAAGCTTTTCATGATGATTCCAGGGCCAAAGCGTCAAGATCACACATTGCCTAGCCCTTGGATGGAGTTTTGGAGCAAGTCTTCTTGATGACACAAAGACTTAGGTATCCATAGTTTAGATAGTGTGTTTTAGATCCATTTGTAAAGCTTAGTATAGTTGATATGCTCAAGTGCACATACACACACGTTTTATGTTTTGAATTGGTTTTCATGAATAGTTTGATCAAAACAAGTTTACTTTATTTCTATGTATATTAGATATGTTCTAGATATACATACATGCTTATATGACTTATACAAACTTAGTTTGACATACCTATTCATGTAGTTTTATGTTTTGGTATAAAACATATTTTTGAAATTAAAGACAAAAACTATGATATATTTGTTGAATGTATATTAGACCTATGTCCATATGCATCATTCTTAATAATGTTCAAATATCATGTTTTTGTATTTCTATAAGTTTTAGGAAAATCAGATTTCCTATTGAAAAATCAAGTTTGATAAAAATACAAGTTTTGTTTTTGATAAAATTGGCAAGACACAAAAATGAATTGAATATGTTGATACATGTCTTGAAATTTTTATCACTTGTTTGAGTTTTGATAAAAATATTTTTGGTGATTTTTAGAAGTATTAAAAGATTTTTATAAAATATTTTTCCTAAGTTTTCTAACTTAATTTTCTGGTCCAGGACTCAACCAGTCGACTAAGCCAGGTTATTAGTCGACTTGGCTGATGTCCGGTCGACCGGACGTGCACAGATCTGTGCACGTTTGGAGTCACTGGGACGGTCGACCGAGCCGGTCGACCGGGTCTGGGAGCTCTGTTCTCGGGTTGTTTGGGTCGACCGTGCCGGTCGACCGGGATGAGAGCTCTGCTCTCTGTTTGTTTGGGTCGACCGGGCCGGTCGACCGCTGTTGCCCAACGGTCATATTTCTGACCGTTGGCGGTCGACCGGGTCGGTCGACCGGCAGCCTGTTAGAGCTGCCAGCTCAGCTCTAACGGCTAGTTTTCTGTTGGGCCTATATAAACCCCATCTCTTTGGGGATTTTGGCCAAGTTTTTAAAGAGAAAAATTCTGGTTTTCTGAAGTGTTTAAAAGAGTTTTTCAAAAGTGTTTGGGCTTTAATCTTTCAATCTTTATTATTTTTGGGTTTTTGGAAAATCAAAGAAAACTAGGGTTTTGGGATATTGATTTGATCTTTAATTTCTATCACATACAAGAGATTTCCCAAGTAGTTTTTCTTTGTTGCTTGTTTCCAAAAAACCTAGTTTCCACATTTAAGCTATCACCTATCCTAATCTATTTAGGATCTTGTTTTTTGTGGAAAAGAAAAGAGAAAAGAAAGAGAGATTGAGTTTGTGGTTTTTGGAACCACTTGTTGTAAACACCCTTATTCTTGTTGTATCCCTCTTCGGTAGAGGTGATCGGGTGATTGGTTTGTATCCCTCAAGTGTGAGGTGATTGAGTTTGGTTGTGGTTGTTGTATTGGCTACGGGCCTTATCCCTCTTCGGTAGAGGTGGATTGTGGTTGTATAGCCTCGGTGGCTTTGTAAAGGTTGAGAGAGGAGTTTGGTACTCCTATAGTGGATTGGGAAATCCTACACGGTGGTGTAGGCGGGGATGTAGAGTTGGGTACTCGAACCTCGAAACAAATCTTTGTGTTAGCGTTTGATCCAATTTCTCTCAACTCTATTCTTTTTACATTTGTGCAAAGCATTATTCTCATTGCAATATCATACATATCATACATTGCTTGTTGTGCCTTGCATAATCCATATTGCTATATCCTTGATTGCTTGGCTTGATTGTGTGTGCACATTGCTTGGATTGCTTGTGTGTGTGTGCCCAACTTATACTCATCCAACAAGAGCTTCACATAGCGCCTCAACCCATTTCAAGGGGAATCAAGGGGAGTTAGTCCAGAGCCTCGCAAGGGAATTCGGCTACACTTGTTGTATTGTATTAGTTTGTGCATAATTTGCATTAGCTTCCGCATTTAGCGCACTTAGTTTTGCATTAAGTTTTAGATTAGCACTAACACCTATTCACCCCCCCTCTAGGTGTTTTTCAGCAGTGCTAATCACCTTCGCAGCAAGAAAGTGAACAAGGCACCACAACGTGCTTTGCTCCCCAGTTCATCAAGCACTAAGCTAGCCCTTCGCAGCGGAGCTAAGGGATCGTTCCTAAGTGTTGACAGCGGTGCTTATGCAGCTTCAGCACCCAAGGACATTCCCAAAGTTCTTAGCCGCGAAACTAGAGCTAAAGCACAATTTAGTGCTAATTACCTCTGCAGTGATGAAAAGAACAAGCCATCGTCCTATGCGCATTCCAACAGAGCCTCTGCGCTAAATCGCTTAAGCCCGGCTGGGTCTGACTTGTGAGAATTCTTGACGAACAAATGGAAGTCAGAATCTTTCTGGACTTCTCCCTCCTATTGTCAACAAGTGGGATGTCAGTTGGTGATAGTCTACTCAGTCCATTGCCGGCTAGGACCAATCCCTGCCACTCCTCAAGACCGATGATCAATTTTTAATCGACTATCGAAACGAGATCCTATGAAGCATTGCAAAAGGAGCGTATCACAAGATCTGCCCTATGCATCCGTTAATATGATCAGAAGGGGACGAGAGCCGCGTAGGGACAGACGAGCATCGCATGTCGCTCCCTCCAGTTCTCCAGATCCGGATTATAGTCCGGGCCTTAGCAAAGTCTTGGTACACAAAGAAGGTATCTTCTGAAACACCAGATTTAGGGTCGCAATACCCTACAGTTATGAGCAGACATCCTCCTCAACTACAGTAAACTCACCATAACCAATGAGAAGATTATTCCAATGGTCTGATGAGGAGGACGAAGACAGTGGGTATGCCTCTTCAGTGACAGTCAGCTCGGTACGAACGGATAGAGTATAAGTGAATATGGCTGATAACGGTAATGATGACCTCCGTCGACGGTTGGAAGCTCAAGAGCAAACCTCTAAGGCCCAGCAAGAAGCCTTGGACAACATTCAACAGATGCTCGCTCAACTTCTCACCAACCAGAATAACAATAATATCGGAAGTAACCATGATGAGGAAGAACATCATAGCCATGAACAACTAAAGACTGAGAAGTCAAAGGAAAGTTCTTCTATGGACGCTGAAGTTCTTAAAGACATCCAAGCTCAGATCGCATCCCTATCTCAGAGGGATGAACTAAAGAAAGTAAGGACATTCCGTCCTTACCCTTTGGAATGGGATTCAATACCATACCCGCTAAAGTTCAAACCACCAACGTTACATACGTATGATGGTAAGAGCTCACCAAACCAGCACATCTACTACTTTCGGTCTCAGATCAGTAATGTCATAGACAATGATGCTATCATGGCCAGACTATTCATTGGCACCCTGAAGGGGGTAGCATTTGACTGGTTCCGAAGCCTTCCTCCGGGCTCTATCAATTCTTGGATTGACCTAAAAACTCGATTTCTTTCTCGTTTCTACGAGGATGATACCGAGGTGACCATGGACAAACTCCTCTCTACCGTACAGAAGAAGGGCGAATCTATCCGCGACTACATTAAACAGTTCAGAAACTTATCTTTGATGTCCCCAGCAGGGATGCCATTACCCATGCTCTTGCAAACATGCAGGCATAACTTCCTCGATTAAGTGGAGATTCGTATGGGGGCTATCAAAGCCCATACCTGGAAGGAACTAGTCGAACAAGCTGAGATAGCCGAAAAGTCGGCTAAGAAGTTCGAACCATCTATCCCTAAAGGCAAATGGGGTATGAATAATAAACAGCGCAGAGACATGACACAGTCTTCTCAAGCCAAAGGGAAAGAGACTATGTCCGTTGAATTGTCAGGGGACGTTCAGTCGAAGGCCAAGAAGAGTGGCTTCAATAATAAGGAGTCTAGGTTTCCTCCGAAACAGTACTCCTTCAAAGACGATAATGGTCACGAACAAATTATTTATTATTTGAGCAGGACTCTGATAGGGGAGGAATCTCGCTATAATCCTATTGAGAAGGAATGCTTAGCTCTTGTCTTTACTATTCAGAAGATACGACATTATTTAGTCGGCCAAACCATACATATCATTTCCAGAGTGAACCCTTTGCGTCTTCTCATGACGAAACCAGGGTCATTAAATTCAAGATTAGCTAAATGGGACCTCCTTTTGTCTCAGTACGATATGCTCTTTGACCCTCAGAAGGCGATTAAAGGCCAGGCACATATAGAGTTCTTGGCTGCTCATCCGGTTCCGAAAAACTCAAACTTCTTGAAGATATTCCAGATGAAGTCTTCGAATCTAATATAACTTCAGAGGATGAAGTTTGGCAGATGTTCTTCGATGGAGCATCACGAATAGGCCCTAAAGGCAAGATCATTGCCGTGTGGGGGTTGTGTTTGTCTCTCCACAAAATTATGTCCTTCCTAGAGCATTTTCTCTAACGGAATCATGCTCTAACAATGTGGCTGAATACAATGCTCTACTTATTGGCCTTCAGCTCGCTCATGAAATAGGAGTACGCTACCTTGAAATTTATGGCGATTCAAAACTGATTGTCAATCAGGTTAAAGGCGAATATGAGGTCCGTCACGAAGATTTGGTACCTTATTATCACGCAGTCATCAAAATGGCTAATCTGTTTGATGGCTTTTACATCGGTCACGTTTCTCGATCCCAGAACACTAGGGCCGATGCTCTGGCTGCACTAGCAATAACGCTAGCCTTGCCAGTCGACACCGAGTATCACCTTACGGTGGCGACTCGACACCTTGTCTGCTCTAAACATATATTGAGAACCAGAGAGGTCTATTATATCTCGACGGATCTTGAACCGAGAGATTGGCGATTTTCCCTCATCGACTATGCTTAGCATGGTTTGCTGTCGGATGACCCTAAAGAAGCGGCATCTATCAGGTGAAGGTCTCTCCGCTTTTAATATGATCTAACTCTGAAGATACTTTACCGTCGTTCATACGACAGTATCCTCCTCCGTTGCCTTTCTAATTCAGAAGCACAAGAAGTGCTTAAGGAAGCGCACGACGGCATATGCGGAGCTCATCAGCCAGGTCCAAAACTTAAAGACCGATTGCACAGGCTTGGATATTATTGGCCAACCATGGTAGCCGATGCCATCCAATATGCACGAAGGTGTAAGGCCTGCCAAATCCATGCGGACTTCATACATCAGCCCTCAGAGTTGCTCCATCCAACCGTTGCTGTGTGGCCATTTGAAGCATGGGGAATCGATGTCGTAGGGCCAATCAGCCCTTCTTCGACAAAAGGACACTAGTTTATCCTAACGATAACCGATTACTTTTCAAAGTGGGCAGAAGCTATACCATTGGTTAAAGTTAAAACTTCTAACGTGATTAATTTCATCAAATACCATATCATCCATCGATTTGGTGTCCCTAGGTGGATCATCCATGATAACGGTTCCCAATTCGTGAGTCAGGTGTTCTACCGATTTTGCGATAGGTACCGGATTCAGAACATGGCTTTAACTACTTATAATCCCGCCGCTAACGGCTTGGCGGAAGCATTCAATAAGACAATCATTAAGCTACTCAAAATGTTCGTTTCATCAAATAAGCGAGACTGAAATGAGAAGCTTAATGGATGTCTTTGGGCCTACCGAACTACAATTCGAACCCCGACAGGTAATACACCTTTTTATCTGGTATACGGGTGCAAAGCAGTCATACCGTTAGAAATCCTGATGCCGTCATTACGAGTCGCTTTGATGACTAAGATGACAACGGAGGACAACGATCGGTTGTGACTCCAAGAGCTCGAAGCCCTAGATGAGAAGCGGTTACAAGCTCAGTAAAACATTAAGTTGTATCAAGCCCGGATCTCAAAAGCCTTCAATAAGAAGGTTAAGCAAAGAGTCTTCCAGAAAGGAGATTTAGTTTTAACCGTCAGACGACCGATGATCATGATGCACAAAATCAAAGGCAAATTTCAGCCCAAATGGGAAGGACCGTTTGTAATAGAAACAGTCTATTCAAATGGAGCGTATCGCCTTATGACTTCAGATGGTGATTTACTCATGATGCCGATCAACGACAAGTTCTTAAAGAAGTATTATCCTTGATAGGATCTTTCTCATGATCAAGTTAACATTACACCTTTGATCAAGACATTCAGACCCAAGATATGCAGAATGAGCGCTCCTCTCTTTCTCTAAACGAGATCATACAACCATAAACCAGTATAGAGCTGATTGTACACTGGTTGTCTCAAAGAAGAATCAAGGTTACAAATACATTAACCAAATAATCTAACACCTCTAACGGTTAAGGATAGAGGAAAATGTTGGCCTCCAAGCCCAACATAAGTCCTCGATAACTCATATGCTGAGGGGAATAATAGCATGGCTAGCCCGACTCAAACGATAGTTGGTAAACGCGTACCAAATCCGTTGACAGTTGAGGATTTGCTAAGAATCCTAAGGGACCTGTCCCCATTTGATTCCGCAGTTAAGGATAGAGGAAAATGTTGGCCTTTAAGCCCAACATAAGTCCTCGACAACTCATCATGCTGAGGGGAATAACATGGCTAGCCCGACTCAAACGATAGTTGGTAAAGGGATATCAAACCCGTTGACGGCTGATGATTTGCTAAAAATCCTAAGGGACTTCTTCCCATTTGATTCCCTCTCCAAAATCACTTGCCAATTCTCATCCATGGAAAGGTAAGACCACATATAAAGGTATTCATATCCCTTACAAGATGACAAGTCTAACCTATCATGTTAACACTAAACCTCTGGTAGCAAGACTACAATTTACTCCCCAACGGATAAAAGCCAATATCCCCGGTGAATAAACCCCGCTTGTCATTCTCTTCAACAGAACGTTAGGTCCACTCAAATTACTGTTACGTTCAAGAACCTCTAATAGTAAATGAATCCTTATTAAGTTAACATCACACCTCTGACAAATTACTCTACAAATTCCCACGGAGTTCTTTTTGTCACGTTAATGATTACCTCTGACAAGTAATCTCTTATGGGATTCATTTCCTAACTCCCCAACGGATTTCAAATAATCAGTCCTCAGTAGACTTTTCTGCTTGTCACATTAACAATATACCTCTGACAATTTCTTCTAAATAACATCTGAAAAAGATATCAAAATCCCCATGGAGTTAACAATCAAGTCTGATTTCCCCCAATGGAATTATTCCTTTGTCATCATGTCCAGTGTGTCACCTCTGAATGATAAAATTTCGAGCTTGATGGCTTCTCAATCGGTTACGTCCCTGCGACCTCTGAACTGACAGATAGCTAAGTCTCATCTTTCAGATCAGCAGGGACTATTCCTTTGTCATCATGTCCAGTTCGTCACCTCTGAATAACAAAATTTCGAGCTTAATGGCTTATCAATCAGTTACGTCCCTGTGACCTCTGAAATGACAGATCGCCAAGTCTCATCTTCCAATCCAGTAGGGACTATTCCTTTGTCATCATGTCCAGTTCGTCACCTCTGAATGACAAAATTTCGAGCTTGGTGGCTTCTCAATCAGTTACGTCCCTGTGACCTCTGAACCGACAGATAGCCAAGTCTCATCTTTCAGTCCAGTAAGGACTATTCCTTTGTCATCATGTCCAGTTCGTTACCTCTGAATGACAAATTTCGAGCTTGGTGGCTTCTCAATCGGTTACGTCCCTGCGACCTCTGAACCGATAGATAGCTAAGTCTCATCTTCCAGTCCAGTAGGGACTATTCCTTTGTCATCATGTCCAGTTCGTCACCTCTGAATGACAAATTTCGAGCTTGGTGGCTTCTCAATCGGTTACGTCCCTGCGACCTCTGAACCGACAGATAGCCAAGTCTCATCTTTCAGTCCAGTAAGGACAATTCCTTTGTCATCGTGTCCAGTTCGTCATCTCTGAATGACAAAATTTCGAGCTTGGTGGCTTCTCAATCGGTTACGTCCCTGCGACCTCTGAACCGACAGATAGCCAAGTCTCATCTTCCAGTTCAGTAGGGACTATTCCTTTGTCATCATGTCCAGTTCGTCACCTCTGAATGACAAAATTTCGAGCTTGGTGGCTTCTCAATCGATTACGTCCCTGTGACCTCTGAACGACAGATAGCCAAGTCTCATCTTCCAGTCCAGTAGGGACTATTCCTTTGTCATCATGTCCAGTTCGTCACCTATGAATGACAAAATTTCGAGCTTGGTGGCTTCTCAATCCGTTACGTCCTTGTGACCTCTGAACTGACAGATAGCCAAGTCTCATCTTCCAGTCCAGTAGGGACTATTCCTTTGTCATCATGTCCAGTTCGTCACCTCTGAATGACAAAATTTCGAGCTTTGTGGCTTCTCAATCGGTTACGTCCCTGCGACCTCTGAACCGACAGATAGCCAAGTCACATCTTCCAGTCCAGTAGGGACTATTCCTTTGTCATCATGACCAGTTCGTCACCTCTGAATGACAAAATTTCGAGCTTGGTGGCTTCTCTATCGGTTGCGTCCCTGCTATCTCTAAACCGACAGATAGCCAAGTCTCATCTTCCAGTCCAGTAGGGACTATTCCTTTGTCATCATGTCCAGTTCGTCACCTTTGAATGACAAATTTCGAGCTTGGTAGCTTCTCAATCGGTTACGTCCCTGCGACCTCTGAATCGATAGATAGCCAAGTCTCACTTTTTAGTCCAGGAAGGACTATTTATTTTAATGTGTGACTAACACTATCAGTTTATCGCCGCTGATTAGATTAGTCATACCGTTATTCCGCTTCCTTTTGAGGATTGTAACAAGAACTTGAAAATAAAGATTGAAATGTCAGAAAAATAAAACGAGTTGGAAATACAACAGAGGAATCAAATAAAATTACTTTTTATTGATTTCAAAAGAGGGATACATGGATGCTCGGATTAAAAGCTACGAGGGCGCTTCGTAGGACTTAATCCGTTCTTTAAGAATAGCCAGCCTATTCTTTCTCTCCTCAGCAGCCCTGATAAGTGCCTGCGACCTCAACTCAGCTTCATTAAAACTCGTCGTTTGGGATAAGCGAGCCTCAATTTAAGCTTAAGTTGCCCTCTGTGCTAGTTCCTGCTGCACGACTTCGTCATTTTGAGCCCTAAGCTGCTCTAGCCGAGCAATCTCTTCAAGACGCACCGGTTTCAGCCTTGGACAAAAGAAGATTAGCCTTCCTAATCATTTCCTTGGCCTTTTCAATCTTATCTTCAGCGTCAAGAAAAGCGCTGTTAGAAGCATCTGTGGTGTCCCCAAGTTCTACTCTCCTCATCTCCAAGGATTTCAAGTCAGAGGAAATTGCCTTGGCTGCTTCTTGAGCGACGAGATGGGCTTCATGCATTTGAGCAGCAAGGTGCGCAAGCTGATCGTTAACTGAAGACTCCAGATTTGAATGGCTAAGACGGCGCCATTCGTCCACATCCCTCTCAAGCCTGTCCACCAGAAGCTCCAATGTCCCATCCTGGTCATCCCCTCCAAAGTCTCGAATGCTGTCAATACTTCGAGAGAGGACCACCTTCAAAGCGAAAAATGAGGTAGTCAAGCCCTTCAAGACCAAAGCAATGGAGCGCTTCAAGCCCTTATAAAAGCTGTCGACTAGCTCAGCCACGAATTCATTCTCGGCCTCAACTACTCCTGATGAATGAGCGTCCTCTGAAGACAAAGCTTCCATTAGTTTCACTAACATAACTATTGAAGGAATAGTAGAAGCACTGGCTGGAGCAATATGAGGAATCGCCAGTGATATCGGAGGAGTCCTTATTGAAACCAGTACACTAGCCACAATCAACGTAGGACTGGTGACGACTTCTGGGAGAGCTGGCTCAACCACCAGTGTTGGAGAAGTAGGACTGGCAATCACCTTCAGCTTCGCAATTGGCAGGATAGGCAGCGCTGACGAAACCACTAGCAGTTCACTTGGTTCCACAACCACTATCCCCTCAGTCTCTTTAAAGCTACTTTCCGGTTCAGGGTGATAAGAGGGCAACCCATGATACAAAGCATCCAACTCGGCAGCGTCCGCCGCAGTTGAAGTACTTACTTCACCCATGATTCCCTCAGGAAGATGGTTGGCTCTCTTGAAGTCGATGCACCCAAAGGTGGAACACCTGTAGTAAGACTCTGTTTAAGCAAGGTATGATCAATATCAGAGAAGAATTACTCACAAAAGGTTAAAGTACTACCAAAAGATGATATCTCCTCAGTCGCCTTGGCCGTAGTTTCTCTCCGAACTTCCTCGACGGTGGCATTTGTCCCTCAGGCTCCATAGGAAAGTCTTTGGCAGAGTCAACACGGACAGCCGGCCCTGTTGGTTCCGAGATGATGCCAAGTGTGAATCTAAAATACAATGTCAACACTCACACAAGAATATTAGTGTTAAAGAAATAAACGTACTTACAATAAGGAAATAAATCACAGAAAAGTTAAGCAAACGCAAACACGAGTGATTTATCCTGGTTCAGTCCTCGTGACCTACATCCAGTCCCCAAGCCACCCGCTTGAGATTTTCCTTTATCCTTTGACTTTGTACACCCAAAATCAACACCTTGTATCCCACTTGACAAATCCCCTTTGCCAAATGTATACAACTCTTCTTACAACCAAGAAGACCACAACACCTTGTACAACTTCTCTTCTACACCAAGAAGACGCTCTTGTACAATGATTCCTTTAAGTGATTGCAAACTTTCCTATAAGCCTTGAATCAGTATGTGATAGTGGACAAGGGCTATTATAGGTTGACTTTCAGAAATCTTCACTTTGGAGTAGGAATTTGGTGAAGAAACAGAAAGTGAAAAAATAGTTTTCAGAGAACCAGAATTTGGCAGAGTTTTTTTTGGTCAGAAAACTTTTTATTTGAATTGGTGTTTTTAACCTAAGATAACAACCCTATTTATAGCTGAACTCTATGGTTAGTTAGGGTAGTTATTAGGACCATTTTGAATGTTTAAATGTTGGATAACATAGAAGGAAACACCAGAAAATAGAAACTGTCAACAGTCAGAAACTGCCATTAGTCGACTTGAGATATGGGTTAGTCGACTAGGGTAGGCAAATTTCTCAAGGTTAGTCGACTATAGCAGAGACCAAGTCGACTAGGTCAAGTTGAAATTAAAAGACAAGTTTCTGGAAACTGAAACTAGTCGACTAGAGGGAAGTATAAGTCGACTACATAAGTCTATTAGTTGACTATGTATACTGTTAAGTCGACTAATAGTGAAAAACAGAGAGTTGGGATTTTTCAGGACAAAAAATTTAGTCGACTACATAAAAAGGGCAAGTCGACTATACTATGTATAAGTCGACTACACAATGGTATAAGTCGACTAAAAAGCTATGATGTGTGTGCGCTTCAAGGCTTTTAACATGCTATCAATAATTACAATACATATCATTATCAACTCTCTTTGGGAAGTCGTGATCATGTAGAACTCTTGAATAGACTTGAGATAGAGCTCCATATTATATGGCTTCACAAATGTATCATCAAAAGTAAGTTCCAACAGGCCCACCTTTGCTCGCCGAACCCTCGGTGGTCCATCCTATAGAGCTGGAGGCCATGGGACTTCCTTTTGAGATCCCAGCACCTGAAGGATCTACATCGGCCGCATCACCTCCAGAGTCTTCCGAGACGGCAAAATAGCTAGCCTCATCACCTTCTCTATAAGTGAACAGGAGATTATAATGCTCCCCCTGTTCTCCTGCGACCTCGGCTCTCGGGTCTCTCACCGCCTCGGTTCCTGAGTCATGAAGTAAGCAATGAGCTGTTTGGAATATATAAGAGTGTATTGCAATAACAGAGCTGATCTTACTCGGGTCCGGAATAGCTTTACCAGCGGTCTGCCTAGGAGCCGACAGCTTAATGACTAATGGAGCAGGAGGAGGAGCCACTGCAGATGATTCACCCTCTGCAATAACAGTAGGAGCGTAGCGACGAGGCTTCTTCACTACCCTCTTCCCGCGAGATCCGCCTTGCCGCTTTCATTTGAAATGGACATCGAGATTTCTTCCTCCAACTCCTTCACCTCTACATCTTCCATGGGGGCTATGCCTACCCCACCAGAAGCAACTGCTGGAGCCTCAGCGCCTGTATCCCCTTCGAAGCGGGGACTTCCTGCGTCCGAAGCCTCGCTATCATCAACAGCAATAAATTCCCTGCGGACCTCTTACCCTCGCTTCTCTCAGTGACCTTCCGCTTCAACCGCTGAGAGATCAACTTCACACCAAAGGAATTAATGGAAAACCCAGTTGGTGTGGAGTTCGAGGTTCTATACCACTGGTAGAATCCCAGGGTCGTCAGAAGGTTCGGAGTCCTCAGTGGCATGCACAGCCGCGCCTCAGTACAGCTAGTAATATAAAACCGCCAGGCACGAGCCCCATCGATGAGGCTCCCAATGAAGGCCAGGCTACTATTTGGATTACCTACTTACAGTTGGTCATACCCAAACTGACGAGCAAACCGACTCGAAATATAGGGCTCCAGGTAACAGGTGCCCCCACTTCTATACAACAAGTGGGATGGCCGGATGCTAACCAGCCGTTCGAAGACTCCCCGACTCAACGACGTCTGCCTTTCCCCTACATCCTTGAATTCTTCACCATAGCGTGCATCACGAATATAGGGAAAGCACCGAAAAAGGATGTAGACGTCATGACGGCACAGCAGTTTGTGGACCGCGGCCACATAAGTCCGTGACCATGAACACCCCTCGAATCGACGAAGAAGCGCTATTCGAACACTTCTGGGGGCTCCTCACCGGCTTGGATGATAGAGGGGCAGTGAAGGGTGAACCATGCCATCAAATAAGTATATGGCAAACCAATTCTGAGGTTTGGTCCGCGCGAGGCAAGATAGTCCCCTTTCCCCGCTTCGTCGTTGATGGCCTACAGAAAGCCTCTGTCAATGCACGAACGCCTCTTTGAATATAACACACCATTGCTGGAAGAAGTCCAAGAGAATGACTATGGACTAGACGAACAGCCGGTAATAAGGCAGTTGGATGAATGACGACGCTAGACGGAGATGGCACCACGCATCTCTTCAGCCAAACCGTTAAAAAGCCAGCTAGAAGTGCCTTCCGGGACGTCGGTTAACAAGCCTGGTGGTGGAAACTCCGAAGAATATCATCTTTCTCATAGGGTCCATCATCTTCTTCCAAAATTAAATCCCTTTGAGAGTGCTCTTACATCCTGCGAAAGATGTCTTCATCTGCAACTCCACAGTGAGCCGATTTGGGAGTACCTTCCAGGTCAGGGAACAAATAATTTCCCCAGCTCTTCAAACTGCATGAAACTCCCTTAAGGCTCCCATGCATGCTTAAGCAAATGTAAAGGTAGCACATCAACTCCCGATAAGTCTCAAACAAGGCGGGCTCCTGCTTCTCTAGAAGTGCCAATTCCGCCTCGCACGGGAAATATTCTTCATATGGGAGAGACCCCAAAGGCAAAGCAGAGACTTCCCACATCTCGTGCAAAGCCATGCCCAATTCGCCAACAGGGGTGAAGAATGTCCCTGTAGCTGGACAGTACAACTCAAAGATGGCGTAGAAGTTCGCTACGCTCATTTGGATGCCATAACAGGTCGCCCTGACGGCCTCGTAGAGGTCCAGCCTCTCCAAATCCTCTTCAAAATGGGTAATGACATATAAAGTCAATTCCCTCCACCATGCCTTGGGGGGATGAATCCACCCAGGAGTCCTGAAATCAGTGGCCGGATAATTATCGTGAGCCTTAAAGAACTGATTTCCAAAAGTCTGAGTCACCGCGGGATTTTCTCCCACAGGGATGTCCAGAAGTACGTTCCTAGAGTGGAGACCTAATATGCAGCGAGGAGGACCCGCCCTTGAATAACCGGGGGACGGAGCTATAAACTTCCCCACGTGAATGGAATCGGTAGTCCGCGTCACTTGCCACTGCATCTTTCGAGCCCTCGTCACACATTGAAAGAAGGATAAGGGAAAGTGGCGCTTGCTAGATGGGATATAATACTTCTCGCCATCCAGTTTGAAAATCTACTACCCCTCTCCGGCTAGCAGCTGGTGATCATTGTCTGGCACTGCATCTCCAAACATGAAGCCGGGCTTCTGATAGACTCTTTGGTCGGAATCTTCAAGAGGAGCAGTAGTTAAGATGCTCCTCATGGTGAGCTGATCCCCGGCATGAATAAGCGCATCCCGACCGGGAGCGCTCTGCTCGCTGAATAGTGAAGCCTGTCCTTGGAACTGAAGGCTAACATTGCCGTCCAACTCTCTGGCCGTTCCAAAAAGACTGTTCAGAGGACTGGGAGTATAGTGTACTGCAGAGACAAGACGAAACTAAATTTGTTCAGTTGGCAAGAGAAAGCCAAATCTAGAAAAAATTTAAGGCATAGCTTCGCCCCCCAAGCGAGACAAGCCTAGCTTTAGCTCGCCCCGAAGCTCAGCTTCGCAGTCACAGCATAACTTCGCACTCCATATGAAGGCAGGATGCAGAAAAATATCTAAGTATTAGCTTCACTCTGGAAGCTTGACCTCGGACAACAAAATGCAACAAAGCCCCAAGGGCTAACTTCGTCAAAATGATACTGTTGCCTAAAAATTATTTTAAGGTCATTAAGGTCCTTTTTAGCTGTGCTCTGAGGGTTAGTTTCGCATCCTATCGTTCGACAGGATGTGAACCGCCTAAGGGTTAGCTTCGCATAGAAGCTTAGAGAAGAGACCCTTCGGTTCTTAGATTCCGGTTTGGAAGGATTAATTGTATTGAGAAAGGGTTTAGAGTAAACCATTGATGTCCGTGTACCGATGATCAAAAACTCCGAATGTATATGTAGTTTACTTTACTCCTTCCGAATCACCATTCGTAGCATAAGCTAGGACGGGTCGTATCCGCAGGGAGGGTTAGCAATAGAAGCATTCAAGGTTTTTATATTGAAATTTTCGTGAAGAAAAATGAAGGTTCTTCTTTGTTTAAGAAATGAAAAACAAAACGATGTAGAAAGTGAGTGGAAAATCTTTGTTGGTTTTGTAGAGGAAAGGAAGAAACGAAAATAAAGATGGAAGAAAAATGGAGATATTTGAAAAGAGAAAGTTTTCAGAAGTGGGGTTTTTTAAGTATGATAGAAAGAAAAGCCATGACTAACTAACATTCTAATTTACTAACTTACTACTCTCGTTGGGTGAAGTATGCCTCATATTGATTCATCGGCAATGGTATGTCTTACTTTGCCAAGCCCTTGTCTTGTCCCATGTCGAGGATGTTTCTCATCTAGGCTAGGCTAGTTGCCTCCTTGAATCATTGGCTCCCTAAATAGATTTACAACAATGGAACAAGGATAGTCACTCTTAAGGATGCTAAGAAGACATGCAAGATTCATTAGTCCATCAAAGATATAATCAAGCGAGCATGAAATAAGAAACTTGTAATATAATCATTAGCATAGTGAAGTGCTCCATCTTCATGTTCCATTAAGGCACTTGTTCTAAAGACAAGGCTCTAAGTGAGGCTCACATGAATCATATGGAGGGGAAACATAGCATTTGCAAAGAATAAAAAGTAACTCATCTTCATTGGGGGTAAGTTAGACTTGTAATTTGCAAGACTAAAAGAATAAAGCATCCAATGATTCATATAAGTTAGCAATCACCCAAGAGTTAGTAGTTAGTAAAATTAAAAGTTAGTTAGTCATGTTAATAAATTAACCAGACATAGGAATAAAGAACAAGCAACAGTTCATTGTAGAAATTAAATAAAAGAAAGTAAAAGCTTAAAGAAAATAATGCACTAGAACAAGAAAATATTGGAAGATTGAAAGCTTGATCCTTGTATTGCGTTGTCACCTTCTCCAATTACAAAGATTGCTCACTCTCACTCTCTTTTTTCTGGATTCTAGAAGGAGAAAAAGAAAATTACATAAGAGACTAAAGAAACCTAGAGAAACCCTAACAATTTCCCTATAAACAATGCTCTTTTCTCCTCTCTGATTACAGAGGCCCTAGGGGTCTATTTATAGTCTTCATGAGAAGAGGCCATCCCACCTCAGCCTCCGGATCAAACGCTGAAGTAACGGCCAGAGGATTGCCGCAGTTCCGCGGCATGTGCCGCGTTTTCGCGGACGTATCTTGGCCGCTGCGCTAGCGGATTTTTGTGCCTTTCTGTTGTATCTCGTATCCCCAATTGGATCTTCTAGAAACTGAGAATACGCTTTGGATCTGTTCAGACCTGGGCTTTCTTCTTGTGGGCTTCTAAATTACTCTTTAATTCCTCAAAAAATCATAATTGTTGGGCCTCCTTCTCCATTAAACATTGGACCTGAAAAAAGAGAAAAAAAAGCAATAAAAATCCAATTTTATTCACATAAAGCATAGCATGGTGGTAGAAAATGATGCATAAATGAACTCCAATCACACCCCCATACCTATCTTTTGCTCGTCCTCGAGCAAAAACAACTAAACTATACTAGGATTATTAGACCACTTTCACAGGTCACACGATTGCACTGAGCATGTGTAACAAGCCGTTAAACCTCTAGCTTACCCCTAGAGGACGAGTTTTGTCTCATGGGTTTCAGTGGATTACACCCACAAAATCCATAAAGAAAGAGAAAAAATGTTAGTAATTTGAAAACACATTTTGAAAGAAAAATATTTGAAATATTATTGTAAGTTTTAAGTAATCTATAAGTTATAGGAAAACTGAATTTTTCATTCCTAAACTTAGTCTCTATTTAAAAATTTGTTATCAATCAAAGAAAGGAGTCAAATTGTACTTCTCATCTAGTCTATTACTTTACCCTAAGTCATATGCACCTTGTAACCGTGAAAATTTTGACTAAGGGTTCTTTAACTCCAACTCTTATGCCTTATTTATATATATATATATATATATATATATATATATATATATATATATATATATATATATATATTAGTGGTATTATTCCTTAGTTCTATTAGGCTTTCTAATCTGCCCATGTAACGAGCATTTAATCGATGACTCCCAAACCAAACGGTCTTAGGACACCGGGTGAGAGAAAACACCCCAAGGACTTAAGACTCGAGTAAATAAGGTCACAAAACTAAGAATTTTATTATATGAACCACTTTTTGTTGGCCAAAGGCCATCACCCCTAAGTTTTGATGATTACAAACCATATGAAGTTAGGAATTAACAAGACTATTTTAAATGAGTTTCAGGTAAAAACATAGGTTGATTGACGGCTCCTACACAAGACTCACATTTGGAAGCCGCGAGGATTTAGATCCCAGAGCCTAGCACACTAGAAAAGCTCAAGGATCAATCAAACAACTTGAGAAGACTATACAAGATTTGTATATTTGCATTTTTCTTTTTAGTTAGGATTTATAGTCTATTTGTCAAAACTGAGATGAAAGAGGTTGATAACATTGGGATTTCACACACACACATTTGATATTGCTTCATGCTTTCAAATAAAATTTTATTACAAAATTTCTTATCAAGTTTCAGAAAAACGAAGTTTGGAAAAATCGGTTTTTGGAAAAATAAGTTTTTAGAAAAATGATTTTTAGTTTAGAGAAAAGAATTTTTATCAAAATATAGTTCAATTATTTTGGTGTTGATCTATGATCACACTATGATCTTTTTTAGCCATAGAACTCTATTTTATATCTACCTGTTTAAAGAAATTTTTATCAAAAATTTGGACTTCAAAAGTTTTCAAAAACCTGACTTTTAGCCTAGTTCGGTCGACCGCACGGTCGACCGCTGGCAGAGCAGAACTGCTCTGTCGGTCGACCGAGCGGTCGACCGACATGCACCAATGTGCATTGTGCACATCGGTCGACCGAGACGGTCAGCCAGCAGATAGAGCAGAGCTCTCTGTTTGTTCCGGTCGACCGACAGAGAGTGGTCACTCTCTGTTTGGGATCGCTTCGGTCGACCGGCTCGGTCGACCGCTTTCCCAACGGTCGAAAATTCGACCGTTGGCGGTCGACCGGCCCGGTCGACCGACAGCAGTCAGAATCTGCTGACAGATTCCAACGGCTATTTTTTGGTTTGTCTTTTGTTGGGCTTCTCCTAACGAATATTTTGGCTTGTTTAACCCTGTTTTCATTCCCTTTAAATAGTGGAGTGTTTTACAACTCAAATACAACATTTACAAGGGTAAAATCAAAATTTCTCAAAGTTTAGCCTTTTAGCAAAAAGAATTTTCTTGAGCAAATTTTCAATCCTTTTTGTGTTTAGCTTGAAGCCTTCTCTTCTACTTCTTACTTGTTTTAGCACCACACAATCCCTAAAGTTTCATCTCCTCATCTTGGTTATAGGATTGTGCAAGTGAGCTTTGTTTGTGGTCAAGTATTGATCACCGTTTCTTCATATTGAGAAGTTGTAGAGGTTGCGGCCTCAAGCGAGCTAGTGAGCTCTAGGTCGGTGTTGCGGCACCGTGATAGAGGACAAGTGTGTCCGAAGAGTTCTAGTGAGAACTTGTATTGACGATCCGGTGGTATCAAGCATAGTGGAAATCCTTCATCGTGTTGAAGGCGGGGACGTAGAGCAGTGGCTCGAACCTCGAAACATATTCTCGTGTTTGTGATTGTCCACTTATCTCTAAACTCTCTCTCTCCTTTACTTGTACTATTATTTGTTTACTTCCTTGCAAGTTTTATTATTGTTGTTGTTTATTGTCAATTAGTTTTTAATCCGCATATTTGCCACTTAGTATAGCCATCACCTATTCACCCCCCTCTAGGTGATTTCAATTGGTATCAGAGCCTAACCCTAGCATTTGGTTTAACCACCTTAGGGAGATCCTCATTATTGGATATATCTATTTGTTGCATTTATTATTTGTTGTGCATTATACTTGTATTCATGGGATCTGTTGACTTTTCTAGCATCAAGTCCCCACCCAAATTTGATGGGTTGAACTTTCCTATTTGGAAGGTCAAAATGAACCTATTCTTAAAATCCCTAGGAGTTAGAGTTGCCAAGTCCATCACCAAAGAATTTATTGAACCTCTCACTGAGAGAGAACATGGTCCGAAGAAACTTCTAAGAACTATGAGGCCAATGCTAGAGCCCAATATGCACTCACTCAAGCATTAAATGAAGATGATCTTTCCCGCATCATAAATTGTAAATCTGCTTATGAAGTTTGGAATGTGCTTATTGTTACTCATGAGGGGACGTCGCAAGTCAAGAGATCTAAAATGATTTGCTCTGTTCTCAATATGAGAATTTCTATATGCTTGATAATGAAGGCATAGATCATATGCTCACTCGTTTCACCAAGATTACTAACGCCTTATCTTCTTTAGGTGACAACATCGACAATGACCAAAAGATCCGAAAGGTCATTAGATCTCTTCCCAAGTCTTGGAAGGAAGTCAAGGCAACCACCCTCAAGGAGCTCAACGATCGGGAGGAGATGGACTTCTCCGGCTTCATCGGTAATCTCAAAACCCATGAGATGGAAATGAAGGTTAGAGAAGAAAGGGAGGCACCAAAGAAGAAAGCACTTGCTTTCAAGGCCGCTCCATTCACTTATGATTAAGAGGATTCATCGGAAGACTGCGATGAAGACTTTGCCATGCTCATAAGAAAGGTGGGCAAAATGTTCTATAAGAAAGGTAGACAAAGCAACTTCCGAAGAGGAAGACCTCAAGGAAGATTTGAAAAGAAAAGAGAAGAAACCGGGTCCATGTTTTCATTGCAAGAAGACGGGACACCTAATTACCGATTGCCCTTCTCTACAAGCTACTACCTCCAAGAACGGGTAAAAGAAGAAAAAGACAATGGTGGCCACGTGGGATGACTCGGAGTCGGAATCCGAAGAGGAGATCGACGCCGCTCACATGTGCTTCATGGCACATGGCGATGATGCTTCCAAGATATGTCTAGAAAACTCTTTAGATGATGAAGACTTAACCATGGATGAACTTGCTTATTTTTTGAAGAATTACAAAGTAGGTATGAAATATCACTTGCTCAAAATAAAAATTGAAAAAGGAGAATGATTCCCTAAAGAATAAATTTGAGCTTGTTTTAAAAGAGAAAAATGAATTATCAAACTCTTTTGTGAAAATGAAAAAGGATTTTGAAAAATACAAAACCTCTTGTAAAGGAAAAAGCCCTATGTCTTCTTGCAATAAAAATGAATTTTTAGAAATCTAAAAACGTATTGAAGTTTTGGATACAACTTTAAAGAAATGTGCTTTTGACATGACTAAATTTGCATCTATGTTTCCTAAAGGAAAATCCCAAGGGAAACATACTCATCATCATACATCTAACACACAAAAACATGCACACACGCACAAGCATGCATTTATGTATGATAAAATTTATATATGTGCACATTGTGGCCGCAAAGGCCGTTTAGCTAAATTTTATTATGCTAAGCTAAACTTGTCAAATAAAATGTTTGGGTTCGAGAAAACACTAACTCTATAGGACCCAAAAAGATTTGGGTACAAAAGAAGCCGCGAAACTTAATTGATGCAGGTGGGTCGTCCTCCTCGAAGACTTAGGGGGAGATGGTGCCCGGGTGGTGGATGCATCAAGGCTCAACGTATACATCGTCGCTTGCATCGCTATCAAAGAGGCACCCATTTTGGAGATTACCCATGGTTCGGTAACTTCTCCACCAAATATTTCTTTTAATAAATATAGGATTTGCTAGTTGCATATTATGATAATATGCCTACATGTGTAAACTTGCATATCCATATTTTTGTATCTTAACTATAATTGGATTATTTATTAAATGTGTTTTGGTTGCTTGCCATACCTTGCTTGTCCATATGCATCAAAATTTTTGTTAAAATGAAGTTTTTATAATGATATTGTCAAAATAAAAATTTATTTAACCAAATTAAGCAAATAAATAGGTATGGCAATTGCGCACCTCAACTCTTATTTAGAGGAATTTCGAGGAGAAGTTCATAACCCTTAACGGGCTATTCGGCTTCAACATCTCTTATTTATCGCTTAATAAATATATGGGATATAAATATTAATAATAATCAATAAAAAATGAATTTTTTTTTTGAGTTTTTCATGCAAAGAAAGATTTCAATTGATTTCAACATCACTATTATGATTATATAAGAAAAAATATAAAATTCTGGTTAAAAGAAAATAAAATAAAAACCAAAATTTTTGAAACAGTTTGTTCACTGTTTTTAGCTTTACCGGTCGACCGGCTGGGCGACCGATTTGGCCTGGCATAAGGCCCGATCGAACCGACCCAGTCGACCGATATAGCCTGAAACAAGGAAAATTTTTTGCCGAAGCCGGTCGACCGGGCGGTCGACCGACTGAAACCGAGATTGCTTCGGTGTTTCCACCGGTCGACCGAGAATCGGGTAAACTGTCAATTTACCCGACTCTTTATAAAGCCCTAACCCCCATATTCTTTCCCCTCTTCATCTTCCACCGCCTCCAACACTCTTATTACTCTATTCTCTCAACCCTAAACCCCTTCTACCTCTTTTCCCTCTCTCCCAACCTCAAATTTCTTCCACAAAAATTTGGGAAATCGGTTTCAGGCTCCAGATCTACTTCTCTCTTCGGTATTTCTCTCTATTTTTAAGGTATAATCTCATATTCTCTAAATCTCCTATTTTTCCTTAAAATTTCTAAGTTTATTTGTTTAGATCTTGCTATATTTCGTGCCTACCTTGCTAATTTATCATCATTTCTAAAAGAAACCCGTTCTGGAAAAGGGGAAAACCCCCCAATCTTCATCCTCCCCTTTTGTATCTCAAAATGCATCCTATAGGCATGTCATAATCTCCACTAAAAATGTGAATTCAGGTAGAACTATGGTGCTTAGTGATTTTGAGCACCTTAATCTTGCATCTATCCTAGCATCTAGCTCCTTAGAAAATTATGTCACTATTAAAGAACCTATCTATCCTACTTTGGTGCAATATTTTATTCAAATCTCACTTTTGAACATAATCACATCAAATCCAGAGTCTTGGGCAAAGATATAGATATCTCACTTCAATAATTGCACGTCTCCTACACCTCTCCTGTGAGGGGGTAGATATTTATAACTTCAATCTGCATGATTTTGAGTATCCTGACGGTGAGTCTGCCCACACCGCATCCACACTGCTTCATGATGATGATAAACCCGGTTTAGTTAGGAACGAGGAGGTGAAGTATTATACTCTCACCGCCCAGGTCCTGGCTAAAATCGTATTCTATAACCTCCTGCCAAAATCAGGAGAATATAGTCACGCTAGGGTTCTGCTCCTCTTGTCATCTATTGCCTTCTGAAAGGCATTAGAATCAATATAACTAAACTCATCATCAATTACATGACTTCTGATCATCTCCTTGTCCCAAACCGGCAACTGCCTTTGGGGGATGCTCATCACACGTCTTTTGAAGCAGCTAAATTTTGATCTTTCTCTGAACGGTCGATTGAACCGTCAGTAGACATCAACAACACACCCTCCTCAAGAGGATGCGTCCTAGGGAGCGTCATCCAGCTTCTCAGCCGCAGCCTTTCTTTCCTGTTGTTCCTGGATCATCCTCTGGTTCTTATGCTCCCTTCGACCCCTATTTGGCTTTATCTACTCAGCTTCGGGAGCACCACTAGCAGATTTCTGCTGAGATGACCGAGCATCGCCAGTAGATTTTCGCTGAGATGACCGAGTATCGCCAGCAGATTTCCGCTGACATGACCGCACACTACCAGCGGATGGAGCAGCGTTTGGACAATGATCTCAGCCATATCTTTGACTCCATGCGCTAATGCATAGCTGTCTCGGCAGTATCTACACCAGGTTTGATTGGCCAGCTCCTCTTCCTAGTGAACGTGCTCAGCCACTTCCTACTTCCGGCCCTCCGTTCGCCGCCTGGGCTCCTGCTTCTTCTGCTCCTCCTACTTCTGCTCCGCCACCTTCTTCCCCGCAGGACACAGATTTCGGGAGACATTGACCCTTTGATGATGTCAAAAAGGGGGAGAGATTTCTGGGAGTTATTTCTGGGTTATGTTATTTTGGACATATGTTATGGACATGTGTTATGTGTTATGTTTTCTGGGTTGTTTATCTATGCATTATTTGGATGTTAGTTTGCTTTCTGTATGGACATGTTTATTTGTGGACATGTGTTATGTTTTTAGTTTTGAGGTTGGCATGAACCTCCTATCTTGTATGGACACCTTTTTATTATGTTATGGTAGTTATTTTTGTTATCTCCATTTGGTATACATAAATGGTTGGTTGTTTATTACTTATTGTTCTATGTTTATTCCAACCTTCTACCACTCTCTTGGAGGATGGAGGTACTTATGGATGGATGGAGGTAACCATGTATGCATACATTTTAATATTTCTGTATCTTGGTATGCATGGATGGTTGGCATATGTGTTTATTTTCATATCATATATATGCCTGTATTATGCATTTAGATCTTTATATCATATTCATGTATATGCATGTGTTAAGGGGAGCTTCACTTGAAATCTCCACCCAAAATATTTGTAATAACTCCATTGTTTTGTCATCATCAAAAACGGGGGAGATTGTTGGCCCAAAGGCCATTACCCCTAAGTTTTGATTGTTGGTCCCGAGATAATGATAAATGCAGAACTATCTCTGTTGGCAACTATAGATCTAAACAAAACAAGTCAACACAAAACTAAACAAGAAGGATTATAGTTAATCAATTAAATATAAACTTGCAAATAAAGGAAATCAAATCTTAGAAATTGACAAACGCAAACAAAGAGATTTATCCTGATTCGGTCCTTGTGACCTACATCCAGTCCCCAAGCCACCGCTTGAGATTTTTCTTTAACCTGATTTTGTACACCCAAAATCACAACCATGCACACCACTTGACAAATCCCTTTGCCAAATGTGTACACCTTCTCTACATCCAAGAGAACACTTCTCTTCCACCAAGAGAATACCTTCACCTTGTACAACTGCCTCTACACCAAGAAGCTACCCGTGTACAATGCTTTGCTTTGAGAATTACAATACTTTTTCTATAAGCCTTGGTACTGAATGTGTATGTGGACAAGGTCTAGTATAGGAGACAGAAACTTCACAGGACTTCACAATGGAAATTGACTTTTGGTGAAGAACTGAAGTTGGAAAATCAGTTTCAGGTGGCAGAATTTTGACTTTGGAAAACTGAAGATTAGGATGCTTGTTTGGCCTTGGAGTAACTTTCCTATTTATAGCTGAAGACTAGGGTTAGTTAGGGTAGTTATAGGTGCAATTCAAACAATAGGAACGTTGAAATTCGTTGCACAAAAGACCAGATAACGAAAACTGTCCAACAGTCAGAAACTGCCTATAGTCGACTTGCCTATGGAGTTAGTCGACTATACTAGGTAAAATTCCTTCTATTAGTCGACTAGGTTTGGCTATAAGTCGACTAGTCAAGAGACGTTGGCCTGACAGTTTTCTGGATAACTGATTCAAGTCGACTGCAACTAACAATAAGTCGACTGGACCAGGGATTAGTCGACTAGGGAAAGGGATTAGTCGACTTATAAAAGCTATTAGTCGACTATAAAACACTGTCAGTCGACTAATGCAGAAACAGAGAGTTGGGTCTGTTTTGACACAAGAGTTAGTCGACTTGGGGTTCTGGGTTAGTCGACTACTCCAAGGGTTAGTCGACTTGCAAGAGATATAAGTCGACTAATTGACTCTGATGTGTGTGTATATCAAGGCTTTTTACATGCTACTTCATAATTACAATCCACATCATATCAACTCTCTTTGGGGCATCTTGATCATGTAGAACTCTTAATTTGTCATGTGTTAGAGCTCCAAATGAAATGCGTCACATAGTCTTCAAGTCTTCATCAAAATAAGTTCCAACATCTCCCCCTTTTTGATGATGACGCTTTATGTGCACAAGTGCTCCCCCTACAGAAAATACGTTATATTTTCCTCCCCCTGCAGAAATTGGGTTATAACAAATATGAAAAGACTTTGTTCTCCCCCTGCAACAAGTATATTAGTAAATATATATATATAGATATATATTATATATATATATATATATATATATATATATATATATATGGCTTACTGTACCTCAGCCTGCGGGCTGAGAGAGTTTCTCAGCCTGCGGGACGGGCTAAATATATGCCACACATCGGTCGCAGAGTGTGGGCGCCAAAAAATCAAAAAAACCCCGCCTAAACAATCGTGAAACAAATTGACAAAAATACCCCTTTTATATGACGACATCGACTTCTAGCATTGAAAAGTAAAAAAATATTCCATGGTCGCATACTTAATACAGAATAAAGAATACCGGAGGAAACATGCTATCGTATAGCAATGCGACCTCCTTCAGTACTGCGACCAAAGTCACAAAACTTCTTTCTCATTACGATGGTGATGACGAGGATTAGAAGTTTAAAAAAATTGTATTTTGTTTTTTTTTAAATATATATAAATCTGTTTTCTAAAGTTAATTGTGTGAATTACATTTTTTACTACATGTCTTGGTTGAAAATGCTGTACAATTGTTACAAACCTTCATTTTAAATATTTTACGCTAAACGAATATACTGCGACCTGGTCGCAGTTAATAATTATATTACTTCACCCTTATAAATTTTTAAAATGAAAGGTTGCGACATTGGTTGCAGTTGCTGGACGCAGACTTAATAAATACACTGCGACCTTGGTCGCAGTTGCTGGACTTTAGTCTTAATCAACAACAACACTGCTACCTTGGTCGCAGTTTCTGACCGTAGTCTTAATAAAATAAACGACCGTAGTCTTAATAAAATAAACTGCGACCTTGATCGCAGTTGTTGGTGTTTAGTCTTTAATAAAATACACAGCGACCTTGGTCGCAGTTGCTGGTTTTTACTCTTAATCAACAACATCACACCTTGATCGCAGTTGGTGGTCTTTATAAATAATCAACAACAACCTGCGACATTGGTCGCAGTTGATGGCCGCAGTCTTAAAAAAATAATCTGCAATCTTGGTCGCTATTGCTGGTCTTTAGTCTTAATCAACAACAACACTGCGACGAGGTGACACGTCACCGCAGCAGTTGCTTAGTCGCAGACTTTGGTCACAGCGTCGACCCTGATCGCAGTAGTTACTGTTTGCAATGTATCTTATGCGACCTTGGTCGCAGTGTCATCTATGGTCATAGTTGTTTTGTTTGCAATGCATGGCTGCGAAAAAGTTCGTAGTTTATTAAAAAAACAAATATGCTTTATTTATGTCCAGGCATTTATCTCCAGGCATGTGCAAATGATACAAACGATCTCTTATACAATAAGATTGAGTGTTACAAATACAGCAGTACAAAAGAAGACTAAACATCAAAAAAATCCCTTGTTGACTAAGAGCAATCTTCTTCTTGAGGTCTGGTGCAGCAGAATCAATAAGATTGAGTGTTACAAAGAAGACTAAACATCAAAGTAGCCAAGAAGACTAAACATCAAAAAATCCCTTGTTGACTAAGAGCAATCTTCTTCTTGAGGTCTGGTGGCAGCAGAATCAATAAGATTGAGTGTTACAAAGAAGACTAAACATCAAGTAGCCAAGAAGACAAAACATCAAAAGAGCCAAGAAGAGCCCTTGTTGACTACTAAGAGCAATCTTCTCCTGGAGGTCTGGTGGCAGCAGAATCCTCCGCCTCCCAAACTGACCCTCCAAAGTGCCGGGATACGATCTTTCGTTTATGAACATCTCTTCACCAGAAGGTTATCCAGTGAGCATGGAGTTCCTCGATGTCACTTCTGGGGTAAGAGAGGGAGAGTGAGACCTCACAAGGTATGCTACCCACCACTATATCCACCACATCCCCCGCCGCAAATACCCACTCTGACCATCCGTTATCAGCAAGCTTGACTGGTGCATCAAGTCAGAGCAGATCTCGGTGAGGATTAAGTCCTCGTCAGGGATCATGACTTCTTCCCTTTGTGAACGACGAGGACCATGACTTCTTCCCTTGTGGACGATGAGGTCTATGACTTCTTCCCTTGTGGACGAACATCGATCAAGTTCGTCAATAGGGTCATCTTCATCCATGGAGGCAGGCCCCTGTTAGAGACTCTGAAGAAGACGGAAATTCTCAGAGCAATTGCTCTCGAAAGAAAACAGTCTAATTATGGACTGTTAAAGGGAGAGGGTGAGCCCTATTTATAGGCAGCCCATAATAAACCATAATTAATGGTTCATTAATCAGAATCGTCGGCATTAATGGTCGTCCAACCGCCAGCGCCGGTTGACATTAAAAGACATTAACGCCTAAACCCAATGAAGAA